>CAUYON010087448.1:0-27018 GCA_963573935.1 Arctocebus calabarensis
GGTGGGGTCGTGGGGTCTTGGTGTGTGCCACACCTTTTGGGGGCAAAACACGATTGTAAGAGGGTCTTTTCCTAACAAATGCAACCAGTGTAACATGGTTTCTTGTACCCTCAATGAATCCCCAACAATAAAAAAAAAAAAGAGATAAAAATAATAAAAAGAAACCAAATAGAAAAAAAAAAACAAGAAAAAAAAGAAAATGCTACGAAAGGATGACAGTCTGTGTTTGCACTGTGCTTTCCAGTTTGTCAAGCACCTTCACACATCGCTCCTCATTAGAGAGTTGCACTAGCTTGATGAGCTGGGAACAGCAAGTTGGTTACGATCCCATTTCACAGATAAGTAGAGTGAGGCTCAGAGTTGTTGTCAATGACTGGGATGTTATCGTGAGAATAAATTATCATGGAGGCTGCTCAGAGTAGCTCAGGAAAACAGGAGGAAAGATAACTATGAACTCCACTCCCGGGAGCTACTAGGGGTTACATAAAGAGGGGAAACTGACTTCCCTGTCTCTTGATCTATCTAAACCTAACAAAACACTGTGGCCCTAAGAAACAAATATTTTTTCTAGTGTAGCAGTCAATGTGTTAAGATGCTCCCCTAGTCCAGGTATGGTGGCTTATACCTGTAATTCTAGCACTTTGGAAAGCTGAGGCAAGAGGATCACTTGAGCCTAGGAGTTTGAGCAACAGCTTGAGACCTTGCCTGTACAAAAAATAGAAAAATGAGCTGGATGTGGTAGTGGATGCCTATAGTCCTAGCTACTTGAGGCTGAATCAGGAGGATTGCTTGAGCCCAGGAGTTTGAGGTTGCAGTGAGCTTTGAAGAAGCCACCGTATTCCAGCCTGGGTGGCAGTGAGATTCTATCTCAAAACAAAACAAAATTTAAAAAGCTCCCCAACTGATTCCAAGCTGCAGCCCAGGTTGAAAACTTTTAGACTGAAATAAGCCCTCTCCAGCTCTCCTGGGCTGAAGCATTTTCTTTGATTTGCATCTATTTCTTGACTTGAATATACATTTTAGTACATTTATATAATGCATCTTCCATTTATATGATGCAAAAAAATAATTGCTGGTTACTTGATAGATATTCCCACCTAGACTTTAATTTCTTAGGAACAACGACATTGCCTTATTCATTTTTGTATTTCCAGAGTATGATAGGTGTTGAGCACATATTTTCTGTGTAAAACAATCTATTTTATATGACGAAATACTAATGCTTCAATCTTGGTTCAAATGCTACCTCCTCCAGGAGTCTTTCCTTATCAGCCTTCCCTTGATAAATTCCCTCCCTTTTCTGTACTCCTGTAATATTTATTTATTCCATTCAGGTAGATTCTTGAATTTATAGATACTTATGTCTGAATTTTATAAATATAAATGGTATCTTTTATAATTATAACTATAATTAAGCAATAGGTCTGCACAGTGTCAGAATGAAATGTTAAACTCTTATTAAAGAATAAATTATACATCAAACCAGTGTAGCAAAAATATATAAATGTATTTCTGAGAAAAATTCTAACACCACAGATCAATGGCAGAGCCAATTTCTAAGAGCAAGGCTGTGCTGCTGAATCCACACTGGGATTAAGCTCTATTCTAAGCAACGTTTTTCTGTTTAAAGTTCTTTTTATATCTTTCTAGAATAGTCCCATTTCCTATAGTTTTGCTCTCAGTTTATTTCTTGGCAACGAAGAATGGCAATCCTTCCAGTACGTAACAAACAGGTCACTTGCAGAGAACACCTCCAACTCTCATTGGAAAAATCAACTGTGTCCATCATGAAGTTAAAATAAAGTCCCTTTCCTGTGCTCCCAGCAGGGGTCCTTCTGTCATTCTCTCACACTTGAACATAGTGGCATCACTTTCTCATCAACGAACAATCTCAGGTGCACAGATGCTCTCTCAGCATCTTCCTGGAGCAGAGACCTGGCCAATCGCCACCCAAGACCAGTTGGTTTCCTTCTGCCCAGTGAGGACCGCAGAGCTGCTGTTACCAGTTCCTTGCCGCAGGCCAGTCATGCTGAGCACAAGATGACGCGGGTGAATCTTCCTGGGGGCGGGAGGGGAGCTACTTATTCTGAAAGTAATGAGTCTATTAGAGGCAGTCTGAACAAAGTCATGTTTTCTCTTATACCTGAAGAGAGCTGAAGTCAGTGATCTGGAGAAAGAAAATATGCTGCAACCCAATGTACTCTGTGTGTCTTAGATATCCTGGTGGCATCCAGAGGCCTGTTTACCGGGGAGCCAAAAGCCTTTAGGTAGGAATCTTATTTATCGTTGCACACTCAATACCATATGTGCAAATAGTAAGTGTGCAATGAGCATTCACTGATGAAAGACTCTGCCCCCAGATCGAGAGGAGGAGATGGTGGTTCACTATGATTTGAGGGCTCAGGGAAGACTTCCTGGAAGCTGGAACTGGAAGATGGGATTAGAAAGACAGCAGAATCTCGCTTTTACTACTTATGTAGCAAAACCCAGGAATATTTTTTTCTGTAACTCACACTATATAGCCATGAAAACATCCACCTGTAGTATTCCATTTATCCTTTCTTCTCCCAGAAAGTAAAGCTGAGCTAAACCCAGAAAACCTAAGCCTTTAAAGCAACTTACCGGATATTTCTTTACCTAAAGTGAAGAAAACATAATTTTCTGTATCATTTTATGGGTACAATGATCAGCTAAAAGTTCATTTCCTACCCCCTGTACAAAAAAAACTGATAAATGTGATGAATTTAAAGGAAAGAAATTTTAAAAGAGATGGGAGCTATTAGTTCTTCGTTGCAGAAATGCAGCTATCTTAGGAGGAAAAGGTGCTTTGTATGTTCCCTTCTGAGTTATAATGGCTCAGAAGAGGAAGAAATTAACTTTATTTCAGTGGTAGCCAATATTCTCCCACCTCTTAAATCAAGCAAAAATACTTTTCTCACACTCACACACAACACACACACAAAATACCTCCCACCCCAAGGCAGGCAACATCTGAGAGCAGGAATGATTTCACACTCCATTCATCCTGAGCCAGTTTGTACACACGGTGGCAATTTCATCAAGTTGACACGCTTCAGCTCACCCCTTCCCAACCTATTGTAAAAACCAACTATCAGAGCGCTGAGGTGCTCACAATCAAGGAAAAGTCAAGGTCCCCGGCTAATTCTGGGGGCTAGTAAGAGCAGAGGACGTCCCCTCATTAGCCAGGAATGAAGGAACCACTAAATCAGTTCTTAATATTGCCTGTCTAGTCCAGAGGTAGTAGATACACACAATTTTTCTGTGAAAGGTGATGACACCAACACTACCAGGAAATGTATTCTTTTGCAGAAGGATAGCAAGAATTAGTGCCCCAGGAGATTCTTGTTAGTTACTAAGAGGTACCAAATTTGGGTCATGTTGCAAATTTCCAAGACAGATATACCCTTGAAATTGTAATCACAAGGTTGAAAATTTTCACCTGACACCACTGCTTCATGACCACACCCAAGGAATAACTGCGTCTGGCCTTCAGGCTCTGCCAGGGTCTCTCTCTGGACCATCTACAGATTAGGTGTCTCAGATGGCTCTTTCTCCTGCTGCTCACAGGAGACTCACAGGACAAAAAAAAAAAAATGATTTTCCAATATTAGCTAGAGGCAAACATAAGAAGCAAGATGAGTATCTTGAATTCTAAGCTGCCTTGACGAGTTTTGTAGCCATTCTCCTGAATTAATTTTTATAATTGAAATGAAACAGTGCCATTTAGCAGAGGTGAAGACTATTTCTACACTGGTGTGATTCTGTTTAGAAGTTCAAAAGCCTCAGATTGAAAATTAAGAGGCCAAAAGCACCTGTCATGGAGCTCTATCTGTCCCTGAAATGTCAGGGATTAAAGATTACATAGCTAGTCATCGCATGCTTCTGCCTAAATGCAGACGTGCCGACCTGTCAGAGAAATGAAAATCTAATCAAACTGAAGCCGGGAAAGTGGTCTTTGAGGTGGGATCTGAGGAGCTGAGTGGAGGCTGTGCAGCTGACCTCGTCTGCTGAGCTCACCCTCTTTCCCACACACCCTGCGGTCACCTAGTTAAGGTTTCACCGTGATTGAGAGGGTGTTTGTGTCAGGAGACTTTGAGGAAGTAGTCACACATAGACAACAGGCAGATCCTGGTAGAGCAAAAGTGACTTTGATAATATGATGTTTTCTTTGATGAATCTCTTAGATATTTTGCTAAAGTGAAAATTACCTTTATGTTGTTTAAACATTTTGCATTGTTAGAGTGAAGACTGCTTTGATGTTTTGTCAGATAAAATCAAAATTTTCTAGGTTTGTTTCCTGGTATTCCCATCATAAAAGTGGTCAGAACTGTAACTGAGGCAGAACAGTCTTAGGGAGTCTGCTCTCGCTGTTCTCCAGAATTGCTGGCCTTTCACCAGGTTGGGTGCACCTGATCCCTGTCTCTGCGACAGGCAGCCAGATCCTCTCTATCCAGTAACAGAACTTCTAGGCAAATTTCCCAGAACCTGAAAGTGGTTTCATCCGTGTCGATGCAGGAGGGGAGGAAAGGCAGGAGCATGTCCGCAAAGTCGCATTAAAGGCACATCAGGACAGGGTCACCGAGCAGGCAGATGGGACTCCTATGCTGCATTCAACGTAGGCGAGTTACTTCTGAGGTTCACACCACGGGGACCAGATACACCAAGCTCACAGTTCCCCAGGTTTCATGACAAAGCTACCCTGCTTTGTGGGTGACTCCCCATCTTCTCCCAAATCCAGATGGATGAGCTGTCATTCTTTCCATGACCCTGCCGCTGGTCCAGAGCTGGGCAGGTGACACTTGATGAAATCTTCCCCAGGGCTTCCTGATGTGAGCTGGGAGTAAGAAGAGCCTTTTTATTGCAGTTGAGAAGCTTGAGCCTCTGCAGCCTCACCCTTTTGCTGCAGAGAAACCGAGTTCCTGAGTGTGAATGACACACACAGATAAGCCCACAGAGCTGATGGTATGTTAATGGCATCTGAGGCCCTGTCCCCTCTAGCAGCTGGGTAATAGGAGCCCGTTTCTGCTTCAGTTGATGTTATAGATTGACTTGTGTCCCTCCAAAAGACAGGTTGAAGCCTAAGCCCCCACTGCCTCCGAGTGCGGCCTTATTTGGAACAGTATTGTTGTAGATGCAATTAGCTACAACAAGCTCATACTGGAGTAGGTGGGGCTGCTAATCAAATATGACCGACGTCTTTATAAGAATTGAAGAAGGAAGGACAGAGACCAGGACATGCTGCAAAGCAGAGGTTGAGTCATGTTGCCACCTGTGGCTACAGAAGCTGGAAACAGCAAGGAAAAATCTTCCTCTAGAGGCGGGGACAGAGCAAGGCCCTGCCCTCACCTCCATTTCAAACTTTCCAGAACTGTTGGAAAATAAATTTCTTTGTTTTAAGCCACCCACTATGTGTTATTTCGTTATGCTGGCCCTTTAAGAAACTAACACAGTTGGCATGGGGGGAGTTTCCATCACTTGTGACCGAAGATACTGTCTGAGGAAGTGAACAGGCAGCATTCTTCAATTTTAAAAATGAAAAACTTTTGCATCCAGATACCTTGTACAAGACAAAAAAACAGCTGTTTCCTTAAACAAACTATTAAAAAGAGATCAAAAACCCAGGCCATAAATCTTTGCTCTTGCATGAATATATCATTCTCCTGAGAAATTAAACAAATAAATGGTGTTAGCTTTCCAGGCCTCACACTGGATTTGGTTGAAGTTGGAAACTCTTTGAAACTCAACCACTAATGCTGGTTAATCCCAGAGAAAGGCAGCCACTCAGCTGGCAACAAGGGAATTCAAACTCCCAGAGATTATAAAACCAAGTTTTTACTCCATCTGTCTCCTTTCAGTTAAATTACTAGATATCCAACCATTATTCTCATTAGCCTATAATTTTGCTGAAGTCAGTAAGAAAATTCCTAGAAGTCTGTTTCAGGCAGTTCTGCCTGGTACTTTTCTTTGACTGACCTTAGACTTGCAAAACTCATTAGCAGATGCCATTCCCAGGGCTTTGTTTTTCCTAAAAGAGTAGGGCTATTTACTTTGATAAGAAGAAGGCTTTTGCTCCTTTCCTCATCTACAGAAGGAAAAATATGCTGATGTTTAGACAGAAGACATGTGGTGAGTTGAACTGTGGTCCCCCAAGGATAGGTCCAACCTTCTCTGCGGATATAATTAAGGTGAGGATCTTGATACAAAGTCATCATGGATTAAGATGGTATCTGTAACCAGTGACAAGTCCTTACAAGAGAAGAGGAGATAGACACAGAGGGGAAGCTGGGCCCATGAGGAGATGTAGGCAGACACTGGAGAGATGTATCTCCAAGCCAAGGAACACCAAGGATTGCTGGCAACTACAGAAACCAAGAGAGAGGCATGGAATACTCCAGAAGAACCCCACCCTGACAATACCTTGATTCCAAACTTTGGGCCTCCAGAATGGGAGAGAATACATTTGCATCATTTTAAGCTACCAAGTTGGTGGTCATTTATGATATCTATAGGAAATTAACACAAGGCATCACTGGCTGGACAGGCTCTAAAGGGCGGGCACCGTGTGTGATGTGTGGTCTGTACGTGTTCATTACGACCTACATTCCACAGCATGGCAAAAAACTGGGGATTTTCAAGATTTCGCTAAAATTACCTCATAATCACAACGTTAAATCTAATGTTTGTCCGAAAAAATTATGCATTAACTCACCACTGTATGTGGTCCTGGCTTGTTAGGCTGAAATAGTCGCCTCTTTAGAAACTTGGTAACACCAACAGGTCAGCATGGCAAGCCCACCGAGACGACTGAGGCCACACGAAGCAGACATTGCCTCTTTCCGCCAGTAGTTATTTACATATATGCTTAATTTTTAATAGTTGGCATATTTTCTCGGTGGAAGATAAAGAGCGATAACACTTTATGACCATTAAAAAGATAGTCATCAATTCATAAGCACTAACATGAGTCAGTGCCAAGAGAAGGAAACTCTGATCTGTTCTTGTAAATAAAGTTTCACTGGACTGGATCCAAGTCTATATGTCCATTCATTTACACAGAGCAAACCTTTGTGAATAGCCATGGAGACAACATTCAGTCACCGAGCACCCTGTGGCAGCTGGGGGACATGAGGAGGGGACAGAGACACTCTGAACTGCTCTGATGTCCACGTTTGGTGTGTGTTCTTAGGCAAATCACTTGGGTTTTCTGGGTCTCAGTGTCCTTAACGCTCAGAGTGTTACCTAGCTTAAGTCTAAGAAGCTTTCTTGCTATGACATTTCTGGGAGTCTTAAACAGGAATCATCTTGAAGACCAAAGGTAGACAGAAATCATCCTGGCTGGTGCAAGGCCAGATCTAGGAATGTTCCAGAACTGAGCGGCAGCATTTTTTGGTCTCCCAACACCTACTGGTGTAAATGCATGTAGATTAGGGAACATCCCAATTACCAAGTGCCTCTCAGATGAGAACAGCAAGAGTGAACAATCAATTAGTCAGAAACTCCTTTCCAGTACTCTCATCCACAGTTAAGTTGCAAATCACAAGACATATTTATGAATGAGTCCATCCAAAGTCATTATGCCATTTGAAAAGTTGTGTTAGAAAGTTAAAAGTCCCTCTGATATTGCTCAGAGACATTACGGCTCGCCCCCCAGATCCCGCAGGCCAAGGCTGAGCACTTCTCAGGGCTCCTGCCCCCAGTGCTGGGGCTTTTTAACTTTTCTGACATCCACAAAAAGCCTGTGGGCGCCACCTGCCTGCTTATCACCTCTCACAGGAACAAAGCAAACCAGCTGGATCAGCCCCACACGTGGGTGAAACTGGGTTATGTGCCAAGGAAAGCTCTGATGGACGAGCCTGACAAGGCTGCCGACTCTGCCCTGTGAGAGCTGTCGTCAGCACTTACGTGCTGAGAAATCAGGCTGTAAGACAAGGAGGGATCGGATCCCTCCAGGCCAGCACAGGCTCTGAGCTCTGCCTCAGAGCACACACCACAGTCTCCACCCCAGGTGTGGAAACCTCCGGGCATGGCCATGGCAAGTGATGTCCACCTCAACCCTCTATACAGATAGAAGTTTCAGTCCTTCTAGAATTGGCTCCACAGAGTCAGCGCTCCAAGCCAGCCGAGAGAACAACTCTGTGTCCACAAAGGGCTTCTGATTTGTCTTTATACCTTAGCAATGGAACATCCCAGGACCAACTGAACTCAAAGACTGGTGTCTGGGGTGGTAGATGAGGAGTGGCTGTACACTGTGTTAAAATTCTTAGGCTCCTTCCGAGTCTTCTCCACTGGAAATTTCTACCTGTGTGCCAGGTGCCTTTCTTGGTGTAGTTTTATGTCCTAAGGGAGCCAATGAGATGCTGGGAGCTAAAGAACAGGAAGGTCATCCCCGGGGCTGCCAAATGGAACGACCTGGGTTAAAGTGTCTCCCTGGGCTGCAACTGCTGCCCAACTTTTTACTAATAGATTTGTTTCTACATGAAAAAGGAGAGCACTTATATAATCAATTAAGCTCTGTCAGCTAAGAATGTGACGTGGGACATACTGGCTAGTTGTTCTTAGAGGTGTTATTGGATTATGAGCTAATCAGCTCATAGTTATGCCTGTATTTTAATATTATAGAAAGTATAAGTACTATTTATAAGTCCAAATAATAAAGAGGAGAAGGGAGGAGGTGAGATCTGAGGTTTCATTCATTTGGTGAAAGTTTGTGATGCACCTGTGATGCAGGCCCCAGGCCCCTGAGGAGGAGGAGGAAAAGGCTGCCGGATCCAGCAGAAGCAGACAGATTCTCAGCCTCGCCTTGCCTGGAATCATCTGTGTCTTTGGGGAAGCTGCCCTGGGCCTCAGTTACTTATTTGCAAAACAAAGATGAGCGCAATACTTGGACCCGAGAGTTGGCAAAAGGGCTTTGATGAGATTTGTTCATTGTGTACTATGGCAGGAAGAACAAAACAACAACTACACCCCCTTATTACATATTCCTGTCCATGCGGGGGTGGCTGATGTGTAAACCATGACGACACTAAGATAACATGGTCATGTACTGAGCCAGCTGGTTATGGGAGAGCCTCAGACTACTGTCCTGAGGACTCAGGGAGGTGTCACAGCAGAGGAGCTCATTCAGTGGGCCAACCCTCCCTTCCTTTCTTACATCCCTCCTCTCTCCTATCTGTCCGTCCATCTGTCCGTCTATCTATCCACCCATTCACTGTGCATCAGCTTTCTAATAGATGATCTTTTGGGTGTTGAAGATAAGGCAGCACCCACCACAGCTTCTATCCTCACAATGGGTGACAGACCGTGACAAACACATAAGAAGTTCAGATGGGGGAGGTGCCTTGAAGAACAGAAAGCAGGGTTGGGGAGCAGGAGATGATGGGGTTGAGGGTAAGGTGGCGGCAGGTGGAAGTGATGACAGCTAGGTGATCCCAAAGATGAGAACAGCACAAACTTAAGGGACATAAGGCCCGAGGGACTGGACTGCATGAAGGGGGAGACGGAAGTGACCAGGAACTTCATCACAAAGGGTAGTGTAAACCAAAAGAAGGTATTTCAATAGGGTTTTTACAATTCTGAGGCTTAAAGGTCAAAACCCAGTGAAGCACGTTTTTTTTCTTCTGCTTTAAAACTCTTTCCAAACACAAAGGAAACCTGGAAATCCACACCCAATCCCCTCCGCCCCCTCTAAACTATGTCATGTAGGAGCCGACATCTTTCATCTGCTGCCAGACCAGATACACTTGGCACCCTAAACAAGCTGCCAAAACAAAGCAGAAAGCTCAGCCTAGACTCTGTGAGAGGATGTTCTAAATTTTGCAAGACACGTTTCTCTATCTTTTCAAGTATGTTTATTTGGATAAGGTGTACGGTATAATGCTGATGCAAGGAGCCAGCTGCACAGAAACAAGACAACCTAACAAAATTATTGTTTGGCACTAAGAAAAGATAAAAGCAGTTTTAAGTGTAAGCAAGTATTTCTGCTTCCTTTTATGTTGATGAGCAAAAAAAAAAAAAAAAACCGGCCTTGGTGTGAACCAGAATGCTGCGGAGGTCACAGCCTGTGGTTTGCCACAAACAGTCCAGGCTTCGTAAACAATAAAAGCAGCGGGGTTTGCTTCCTCTTCTGTTAGGGTCCCTGTCTCCGAGGCCACCCTCAGGCCTCTGCAGCTCCAGGTACAGGCAAGACTCAGACCTGCTCACCTCCAGGGCTCCGCTTAGAAAAGAGGAGTTGGGGTTGGTTTGCGAACTGCAGCAGGGGGCTGCGATGAGCTTCAGCTCCTTTCTCTCTCACTATGGCCTCTTTACATCCTGCAGAGTCCAGTTCCCGGTTTCTAATTCTCCACCCCCTCTGCGCAGCCCCAAGTCCTGTGGACCCTACCGAGCAGCAGCATCCTGATTCTGCGCACAGACACCCCTCACTCCCTAAGACCTTAAACCAAGGACACATGCAGGGAACAGGGACTGGTTTTGGCCGGGCGCAGTGGCTCACGCCTGTAATCCCAGCACTCTAGGAGGCTGAGGCAAGTGGACTGCTTGAGCTCAGGAGTTCGAGACCCCTGCCTAAGCAAGAGAGACACTCTGTCTCCACTAAAATAGAAAAACTAGCTGGGCGTGGTGGCACATGACTGTAGTCCCAGTTACTTGGGAGGGAAACTGAGGTAAAGGAGCTCTTGAGCCCAGTTTGAGGTTGCTGTGAGCTCTGATGCCACAGCACTCTATCCAGAGCAAGAGTGAGACTGTCTCAAAAAACAAAGAAACAAAACAAAAAAAAGCAAGGGCTAGTTTTTTCACTTCTGATCTTAAGCTCTTTCCTTTGGATAATTTTCTTAAAAGCAAAGAGGTTGTAAACACTTTGCCTTTAGGTCAAAATCCTTGGTTAGTATGCCTTTTATTTAACTGAAATCATCAGGCAGTGTTAGTCTGTGGGGGTTTAAATAAGGGCATAAATTTAATTTCTGGGCTTCATGAAGAAAATTTTATAAAGCTTCCTTTTCCCCCTCTCTTTCAAATTTCTACAACACAGAGAGCTACTTTTCCTACATCCTTAAAAGATCCCTCTGGTAGCTATTCAAACATTACGACTTGCTTGGATGGGGGTTGGATTTGTTCATTTGAAAAAAAATACACAAAACAGACCATGGCGTGGACAGGATGTGGGTTGTAGATCCATGAGCTTCTTGCAGACCAAGCTCCCGAGTGGTCTTGCCATGAAGGTTATTAACATTCACTTGTTTAATTGTCAACTGCTGAGCAGATAGTATGTGCAGGCACTGTCATTTATCTCAGCTACCACAGACCTAAAATACTTACATTTCATGCACTCACGGATCTTAGGTCTAATGAATGAGGGGCTAACTTTTAAAAATGAGGAAATGTTCCTAAGAGAGTACATCGTGACACACTGGCACGTCCAGGTAGAGGTAAAGGGAAGTGTACTTTGCAATCAAAAGCAGAAGCCACAATTCCTTGATAACATCATGAGCCAGTCCAACCCTATCACCAAGAACAGACTCTGTCAAGTCAAGGCATTTCCTGATACACTCAGCCAACACCGAATGCAGCCCCTGCCCCACTGGGCTTGGGAGCATCTCTCTACAGACTGGAGTGTCTCACCCTGCTGGGTGTCAGGCCCTTGGTGTGATGTACCGTGCCCTTGGAGCGATACCAAGAAAAAGTGACATAAACACAACTTCATTTTAAGAGCAAACAAGCAGCACCTAAAAGTGTAAGAACAATTTTAAATGGAACAAAATTCTAGTCATTGACTTCACTGTTACCTGTGGATCAGAAATACGCATGACTAATCCTTTGCAATGACATAGCGACAAGGTCACTATGGCTGAATTCCTAACAGTTTGAGACCTACTGGTACAGAAAGGGGAAGTGAACGAAGAAATAAAAAAATTCACCCATAGATTCCAGAAGAAAGAAACCAAGTAGGTGTGCCCATGTTTACTCAAAGTCCATGTATCATAAAACCTATATTTACAGAAGGATAAGGTATGGTTAATTATTTGCTTCATAAAATGGGTCACATTTTTTTTTTCCAAAAAGATATAGTCCCAGGACGCACTTAAGATAGAATTTAGTTTAGAGATGTTTGATTTCTGGGTAACCAAAGAACTGTTTAAAATAAGGCCCCTGTAAAGGCTCAGAAGGGAAAAGTAACAAAAGAATGTGTGTCTAGAATAGTCCCTGAATCTGCAACCCACTCCCAAGTAATTTCAAACAGAAACAAAATAAAAACCAAAATGGTCAGGACAAGAATGTATGTCCTGTCACTGTCCTTGGACTCAGCCACATTCCCCTTGGATTGGAGCCCCTCTCACAGCCCTGCCCTCTTCATTTGTAGCTTCGGGTCCCCAAGTGGTTCCTCTATAGCAGAGATTTTGAACCAGGAGTGATTTCTAGTCCTTGGGGAACATTTGACAATATTTGGAGGCATTTTTGGCTAAAGCGGGAGCACTGAGCTGTTATCTGGTGGGTAGAGACCAAGGATATGGCTAAACACCCCATGGGACAGTCCCCTACAACAAAGAGTGACCCCGCCCAGAAGGTCAGTAATGCCGAGGTTGACAGACCCTGGTCTACAGGAGGCAAAATCATGATCATTCCCCCACAGAGTCGAGTGCTAGTACTGGGGAGTTCTGACCCTTCTGTCTTTTTAGATGAGCTATTGTTTAGTTGGAGGAAAAAAATCTGCCGACCCCTGTGTCATAATATAATAATATTCCTCACTGATGTGAGGGTGAGGCTCACTGACACATGAAAATGCCTAAGAGATTCACTTGATGACACTTGCTCAAAATAATTTATTCAAAGTTTTATAAGGAGAGGCTTAGCAAGGCTTCACAATTAGTCTTAAAAAGCCTGCTCCATAGTAATTTATACCAATGAGCTGTGGCAAATTCACCTATTCTGTAAGTACACCAGTGACTCACCAAGCCTTTTCTCCCATTGTAGAAGGGCAACAATTATATTTTAATTAGTTATTTTTCACTTACTTGTCAGAACCTGTTTGGATAATCTAAATAACTTCACATCCTCTTAACATTCCTCATGAGACAGTCTCAGAGAAAACAGGCTTGATTTTCTTTTAAATCTCCAATCGCAGTTAAGTGACAGATGAGGCTGCCATAGCAACCACATTCCTGCTGGGTTTGGCCAAACTCACTTTTTTCTCCCCTTCTTTTCCAAAACCATAAATCTATTTCTTTTAGTTGAGATCATTTTCTTGTAACATTTCTTCTTTAGTGCAAACATCGCACACTTTAGAACTTTTTTTGTAAAAAAGAAAACCAAAAAACTTCAGAGCATGGCCTGATTAATATCTAGGATTTTGGGAAAACTATTTTCAGTACAAAGGCCAGAATCTCTAGATTTCTTTCATTGCGTGCCCAAAGGTGGTAAGAAAGGCCAAGCGCTTCCAACCTGTAGCTGCAGCCAAATAGAAAAATATCCAAATGTTGTACTTTCTCATTTTCATTCACAGCGAACTTCTTAAAAAGAAAAAAAAGTAAAGAAAGAATATGTATTTCTAGTAACAGATAAATGTACTCAATCCCCCATGCTACTTCATCACTAAATCCCCCAAGTATGACTCTAAGGTTGTTTTGTCTCCAATGTAAATTTCCGGAGCTCTATCAACCCCAATGAAACAAAACAAACCCAGAGCCTGGAAACCTCACTGTCCGCTCAATCCTTGGGGGTCGGAGCCTGAATAAAGCACAAACCCTGTTTATATAGGTCAATGCACTGTGCCTCTCAGAAGAGTAACCTGCTTTTCTCACTCTTTATTCTAGTCCTCTGTCAATGAATGAAAAAACTACAAGTTCTTTCTGATCATGAGGAAAACAAAAAGTTCACAAAAAACAGACTTTAGGGCAATGCAAGTGGCCTCTGTCGCCAACATCCAGACACCACATCTGGAGAACCCCGAATGTCCTCCAAGCTCCCCGAGGAAGTCAGAAATTTCTTATCTGCCTCACAAAGCAAAGGACACTTTGTGCAATAACTGCTTTACCTTATGCCAGGGCTCCTTTTCTCCTAATTCTGCTCCTTTGCTGTGCTCAGCAGAGAATGCCACTGGGCTTCAAATCCAGGAGGCTCTGCAGATGCCAGACCTCAGCCGGACAGACTGAGGCTCCGGCCACAATCCAGGCTTCTCTCTGAAGCAAAGCTCAGGCAGCGAGCTCGAGACACCTCCGGAAGCCGCCTAGCACAGCAGCCAGGCACACACCCTCCTCTCCTCGCCCTGCACTTACTAGTTCAACACACCAGCCACCACGACGGGCCAGTCCATGTTTCCCAGAAAGGAGGGGGGTAGATTTTCTCTTTCATTTTTCAAATGCAGGTGGGGAAAGGACTATTTTTTTCACATTCACTCGCGACTGTCTGCATCCTAAAACTGACGGTCATTGTTTCAGAGGCAGAGGCTTGCCCTGAAACCGGATTTTAGGCTTTTTAAAGTTTCTTTCTTGGATTTGAGATGATGGAAAGGTGTACAGATGAGCACAGCTGCAGACAGACAGCAGCCTCCTCTCCCAGTCACTGCTTTTGCATCACACATTCTGGAACCCCTTGTGGAACGTGCACTAATACTGAGTCCAATTTTGCACTTCCGTTTGTTACCCCAGGATTTCCACAGTACTCTGCTGTACTTTGGAGAGAAATGCAGTTTTTAAAAAAGGACTTTGCTTGTCAAGCTACACAATTCATATTTTGGTGCATTTCATATTGTGCCTTTTTATTGCCGAAAAAATTATTTGATACCTATATGCTTCAGGCACTTTACCCACATTACCTCATTTTCAACCAAACCGCCCCTGTGGAGCTCTCAGATGAGCAGGTGACAGAAGGGGACACCACAGGCGCTAGGTGCCTGCGTAGAAAGAAGAGCCAGGAGCCTTCTACTGCAGTAACACGGCCCCTTTTACACACCTTTCTTGGGTCGAGGGCAAGGTTCTGTAACAACTCCTGTCATTTTTAACAAAACCAAGACTTGGCTCAGCGCCTGTGGCTCAACGGGCTAAGGCGCCAGCCACATACACCTGAGCTGGCGGGTTCGAATCCAGCCCGGGCCTGCCAAACAACAATGAGGGCTGCAACCCAAAAATGACCGGGCGTTGTGGCGGGCACCTATAGTCCCAGCTACTCGGGAGGCAGAGGCAAGAGACTCACTTGAGCCCAGGAATTGGAGGTTGCTGTGAGCTGTGATGTTACAGCAGTCTATCCAGAGCTTGAGGCTCTATCTCAAAAAAAACCAAAACCAAAAACGAAAAAAACAAAACCAAGACTAATTCAGGAAAATTTTCATGGAGATTATTTGCCCATAAAAATCAGCTAATAAAAACTGTTTTGTAGATGTTAGAGTCTCTCTAAGCTGGTGTGGAAGCAATCTTCAATATTGCTGAGGAAATGCAAAGATTTCAGCCACAAAGCTGTGCTTCCCAAATGAAGAGGCAGCTACTGGATTATACATTGTAGTTACGGGATAGTTAACTACATTTCCGGTGTGTTTTCCTTTTAAGGAGTGAAAATCCCTGATGACTCCTCATCAAATACTTGCAGGGTCAGATTCTCAAAGTGGCATTTGTGGGCCTTGCTGCACTAGCGTCACCCAGAGTAGGGTGAAACCCAGACCGCCTGAATTAGAATCTCTGGGGTGAGGCCTGAAAAACCCATATTTTATTATTTTTTTAAGCACAGATCTTAATTTAATAATAAATTCTTTTATTATGGTAAGAACACATGAGAGCTGCTCTCCTAATTTTTTTTTTTCTAGAGACAGAGCCTTAGTTTATCGCCCTCCATAGAGTGCCGTGGCATCACTCACACAGCTCATAGCATCCTCCAACTCCTGGGTTTAGGTGATTCTCTTGCCTCAGCCTCCCAAGTAGCTGGGACTACAGGCACCTGCCACAACGCCCAACTATTTTTCTGGTTTTTGCAGTTCAGCCAAGGCCGGGCTTGAACCCGCCACCTTTGGTATACGGGGCTGGCACCCTACTCAATGAGCCACAGGCGCCGCCCTCCCTTAATGTTTTAAGTGCACAAAATAACATTGTTAACGCTAGGGACCATGTTGTACTAGGAAGGACCTATGCCCAGTGGTTTAGCACCCCAGTCTCGCACAGTAAGACCTTGGGGGTTAGGGATGGTACCTTTTGCCTCTGTAACCTCATGTTTATGACCTTAGCAGGCAGTCGAAAGGAGCGAAGGAGCCCCTCTCCACAAAGGAAACTCAACTGGGCTCCCAGCCTCAGGGCTGAAGGGACTGGATCATCAGGCCTGGGCTCACACCCGCCATCTTCATCCTCTTTCTACTCTCCTATATTTGGGGTGTCTGGTCCTTTCTTGAATTTTATTTATTTAACCATCCCTATGTCTTCTAGGCTAGGGAGAAAGAAGATGGGCCATGTTCAAATTTACCAAGCAAATTTCCAAATGTGCGAGTTTTCAGATG
Source organism: Arctocebus calabarensis (assembly GCA_963573935.1). Lineage (NCBI taxonomy): Eukaryota > Metazoa > Chordata > Mammalia > Primates > Lorisidae > Arctocebus > Arctocebus calabarensis. Next base: position 16,487 of record CAUYON010087448.1, read on the forward strand.
AAAAGGGGCAAGAACCCCCACCACGTGGAGTCAAGAGGTTCCTGTCACCTGCCTGGCTGGTGGCCGTCAGTGTGCACCCTGAGCTGACTGCCCAACCCTCCTGCCTCCTGTGCACGTGACTTGGGAAAGACAGGGAAGAGCAAATGATTAAAGAGTGGGCACAGGCACCTGCTGGAGGTGAAGGAAAAGTCCTAAAATTGGGCCATGAAGATTATTGAATCATATGCTTAAGACGGGTGAATTTTGTGCTCTGCAAATAAAGTCTTAATGAGGTGGCCACTAATGCAGGAGTAACTGGCTAAATTCTGTTCTAAATTCTTACCTAGTGCTAAGGGTCAGTTCCAAGGAGCTGATAAGAGTACCCACTCTCTCACTTTCCACAAATGCTAAGAAGTCTCTTCATTATCCTAAAAAATGGGATAAAGGCCCTGTCTGACAATTATGCAGACAGTGCTGATCCTCCTGGAGTTTATATTTAAACTCTGGAATTATATTTAGGTGGATCCATTAAAAGAAACCTTAACAGACAGAAAAGAGACACATGGGCATTTATTTCACATGTGATCGAAAGGAACAGATGAGGATTTCTACCTAAGTGTATATGAAATCTTTCGGGTTTTTGGTTAAAGGCCATTGTAAAAATTCACAATGGGAAAAAATAGTCATTCATCAATACATCTTTTATTTAGCTGCTGCTAGACACCTTGTAAAAAGTAATAGAATATACTTGGAGAAACAGTGAGAGAGTGAATTTATGGTCACAAATGCTCGTGAATATCTAATATTAAGTGATTTAAGAAATTTTCAAACCGAAGCATTGACATTACTATTATCTTGTACGCATAAAATAATCACATTTAAATACCTCTGAGAGTAAACAGGGGGAGGTGAGTCTGACTCCTTCACTCAAATAGGAAGTTGTAGGTTTATTCAAAATATGGGGCTTTTACAAAATTTGTTTATTTTATAAATGAAGGACATAGAAAACAAATATTTTCTGGGGTCTGGCATGTCAGGCTGAGAGGTAAGTGTCACTATCCACATTTTACTGCTTCAGATGCTGACGCACACGCGGCTCTCAGTGTGGCCTTGGACTCAAATCCTGGTGTCTGGCTGGACCAGTTCTTTCCTCTCTCCAGCCTTACCCATTAAGGCCACATCACGCTCCAAAATCCCAGATTCTATTTCTGATTCCAAGATGGTCACAGCTCTGCATTTTGCTATATAGAAAAAGTATATAAACAATTTTCATTTGCAAGAATCTTCCAATCTTTCCTTTCTGGGGAGGAATTACTGTATTAGTTCATTTCTACTGTGCTGGATGGGCACCAGCCCTAACTACACTCCACCTGATCAGCTGGCGACGCAAGCAAGTCAGTCCATCTGCTGGAGTAGGCACAACAGCCTCCACAAGTGAGGACCCAGGAGGTCCGGGAAACAAGCAGGTGTGGATGTAGATTAGAGGAGGAAGAAGCCTGCTCATAGCATTAGAGGCATCACCAGCAGCAGTGTCTGCGTCCCAGGGGACCAAGGGCTCCCATTTCCCCTGGAGCATTTTTCTCTCCTGTCCCATGTGGAAAGTTTCACATTTTTAATCTAAGCACAGAAATTGTCCTGGTGACCTCTGGATGATGCTATTTGTCAACACATGTTTTGAAGCTGGGGCCTAAAGGGCTAAGCCAGTGGTTCTCAACCTTCCTAATGCTGCAATGAATTTTCATTGTTAAAAAGGGGTCCAACCCACAGGTTGAAAATCACTGGGCTAAGTAGACAAAAGCACAAAACAGAGCTGAGACAGCTGAAGACACCACCTTCTGTGTGAATTTTCCCCAACTAGTCTTCTGAGTTTACCCAGGAGCTAGGCAAGATTGCTGGAGGCCCAAAGGGCAGTCATAAGCCCAGCAGGGGCCCAACCCGGAATTCAGGAGCGAGGCTGACTCTGTCTCTCCAGCCACCGCAGCCACATGGCCAGATCCAAGTGGATTAGGAGAAATGATCTTTCTAATGGAACATGGGTCCACGTGAGCCCAGAAAGTTCAGTTTACCTCATAATTAAACTCAAAAAATATTAGTCTGTAAAGGAAAATATGTCAATTAACAAAAATTTACAATCTGACTATTGGAATAGAAAATGACACATTTTATAAGCTGCAATTAAACAGTAAAATCAAACCGCATGTCTAAAATCAAACGAAGAGAAAAAAGTGACCAAAGACTTCAGTAACTATGGCAATTGAAGATAAATTTCTCATTTTCAACTACCAGTTCTTCAAGAACCAATGCAGACTTCTAATAACAAACAAGAATCTCTCCCAAAGTGAGGACTGAGATATACTGCCAAAGACTAAACTTGTTATCTGCTCTATCAAGACCTTTCAGTTCACTGAAGATCACTTCAGTGGGGGCAGGTGGGCCCCCTAGACTCAATAATTCTATGTCTATAGTAGTAATAGGAGGAGTGAAGCTAGAGGAGGGAGCAGAGAGGGAAGGAGTTGGTGCTCTGGGTCCTCAGACAGCAGACACATGAGCCCTTCTGACACCCAGGATGTATTGGGTTCTGGAGAGGAGAAAGGACAATCTGAGCAATCATTGCTTTGGTGCCCAGAAGAGTGGCCAGACCCAGAGACCCACCCCTTCTTGTGCTTGGCGGCAACTGGTCCAGGCAGGCTGTCTCTCTGCTGTTGGATCCCAGCCCTGTCTAAAGTTCAAAACCACCTCTGAGAACCTCCCCTAGACCCTGCAGATGCTGCAACAGTGCTGGGCACTCACAACCCCTGGAGGTCTCTAAGACATTCCAGAAAGGGGTTCCAAGTTAGACACCCTCTCTTAGAAATCCGTGCCTTATTGATCTGAAGACAAGTCCTAAACCTTCCATTTTCCTTTGTGCTCCCCAATGTTGGGTTGCCCCACGTGCCCAGTAATCCTCCCTGACTTGCTGGAAGAGTCGCACTTGACCTGTAGGGTCAATGGTTCCCAAGCTCCCAAGTTTCAGCAACGAGTTGAACTCTCTGACATTAAATAACACTGAAAACCATCCTTTAAACTGGATAAATACAAATTATTTCCAAACTGTCATTTCCAGATAAGAAAGCCCTTCCACAGAGGCGAAGGCCTCCTGGGACAGTGACCCCATCAGAGCCCAAACTGGACTGAGAGTGCCCGGGGCAAATTCTCATGGCTCCAGCTTGTGTCTTCACACCTCAAGAGCCCCAGGTTTGCCTTATAGTGGAGCGCCAGGAGAGAAAATTTCTTTTGGACACTAAGGCAACCTTTTCTGTACTTATCTCTAATCCTGGTCTTTTATCTCCCAAATCCATAACTATACAGGGGGTATCTGGATAGCCGGTTACCAAATTTTTCTCCCAGCCTCTAAGCTGCAATTGGGATGACTTGCTGTTCTCTCATGCCTCCCTAATCATCCCTGAAAGTCCTGCTCCCTGTTTGGGGAGGGACATACTAACTAAAACAGGAACTCTTCCCTGTAATTCACCTTCCCTGACCCCAACTTGGGAAGTCCCCTTTCCTATTATCTTGTCTTCTACTGTTAAAGTTATAGGAGTTGATTCCTGCATACATCATTCACAAGTAAAGTCCTGGAACCCTCCATCTTCTACGAAGGCAGGCAATGAAGACAGCCAACCACAGACCACCTACACTTGTGAGCCAAAAGAAAGTTTGAAGTTATTATTTAGGAAACAGCAAGAAAAATCCTAATATGGTTTTCTTTTGGCATCACTGAATAAGTGCTTCTGACCTGAGGCTGTTCTACCTTTGCCTATTACTGATTACACTAATCAGATTTATATTTTCCAGAAGTGTCATCAAGCCACACGCAATAAAGATGGTTCCAGTCCATGAACCCCTGTATCACTCTCCCTCCGGAGAAACCCTAACTGCCCCCTTCTATCATCGCCCGATTCAGCAGGAAGCAGTTAGATTGAGTCTTTGCCCCTTCTCCCTAACAGCAGTTAGAGTTTCTACTCGGAGAGGGAGAATTGATGCAGGACATTTGGCGCCCTAGCCAGCTCAGCAGAGCTGGCGGACCTGCCGCCTTCTCCTTGGTGGTGTTGGTGCTGCGGCAGCCAGCTGAAGAGCCAGCGGGCTGGATGACAGGCAAGGCTGCCAACCCCCACCAGAGGCTCCAAAAAGGCTGGACAATTGCCGAGGAGACACCTGTGCCTTGGTGTCTCCCTCACTTTACACTTAGGACTAAATGTGGAACACCCATTTCCTATGCCTAGGTCAATTTCTTGTGAATTTCCTAGGCCTCAATTCCATGAAAGGACTGTATCCATTCATTGATGCATTCATTCACCTTGCCCCCTGCAGCAGAAGGGACTGTATTCATTCTTTCCTGGCCAAGGAACCCATACACCTGTATATACCCTGAGACTAAAGGCCTAAAGGAGGAGAAGGGGAAAGATCGGGAGAGAAATGGAGAGAGCTTCTCTCTCCCAACTTGAATTCTCTCCCTCTACCAGGAGCTTTAGTGTTTTCTGTATTCTTTTCTGTAAATAAATTCTGTCTTACCATTGGGGGGTGGAGGGGAATAATGTAATGACGAATAATAAAATATGTGTATTTAAAAGAAAAAAAAATAAATAACAATTACTAAAAAAAAAAAAAGAAAGAAATGTGTTCTCAAAGATGTGTCTAACAAAAGACTGGTATCTAGGGTAGATAAAGAACTTTTACAACTCAGTAACCAAAACATAAACCATCCAACACAAAGTACACAAAGATTTTGAACAGACATTTCACAAAAATATAGCCAATAAGCACATGAAAAGTACTGACCATCATTAGTCTTCAGGAAATACTGAAGAATACCACAATGAGATAGCGTTATGCACTCACCAAACAGCAGAAATTCAAAAGACTGACAGCACCAAAAGTTGGCAAGAAGGTAAAGCAAACAGAACCCTCACACATTGCTGGTAGAAGGATAAAATGACATAATCATTCTGGAAACAGGTCTGGTAGATTTTTATAATACTAAGCATGAACATATTCCATGGCCCAGCAATTCCACTCCTCAATATTTATCCAAGAGAAATATAAATATATGTGCACCAAAATACTTGTACAAACATGATCATAGAAGCTTTATCCATCATAGCCAAAATCTGGACACCAATCAGTTCATCATTCGGAGAATGGATAATAATATTATGGTGTAGTCACATAACAGAGTACTACTCAACAATAAAAAGGAACTATTGATGCATACAACATGGATGGGTGATAAAAACATGAATGAAAGAAGTCTTATCCGTAAAAGCACATAATTCATGAGTCCATTTATATGAAGTTTTAGAACATGCACAACTAATCTACAGTGGAAAAAATTAGAACACTGGTTGCCTGGGGGAGAAGGAAAAGGAGGGAGGACTTACTGTAAAGGGGCATAAGGGAGGAAACTTTCTGGGATGATAGTTACATCCTGTGTTTGGAGAAGAGTTTAGACTACATAGGTGTGTACACTTATCAAAACACAATGGATGGTAAGCTTAATATTTATATGTCATTTTATTTATATATATATATTACTTAAAGAAAACTGTAAACCAATACAAAAATCTAGTTAATAAACTAGATGCTGAAGCTTTTAGAGATGAAATATACTAACATCTGCAAATTACTGCATCAAAAGATTAAGATGGATTGATGGATGAAAGAATGGATAAATGTGTAGTTGGTCAATAAAGCAAATAGCAAAATGATCATTGTAGACTATGTATGAATGAGTATATAGATACACACCGTACAGTTATTTCAACGTTTTTGCATACTTGAAATTTATCAAAATAAAATATTGTCTAGCAAAAGGAAACAATGAGACACCTTCGGTTGTATTGCTTATCATGATGCTTATTAGCAAAAGATAATAATCGATAAAATAAATGTTAGACCAACAGAAAAAGAGATTTGGCATAAACTATGATTAGCTAACACTTATTAGGCTCCTGATTCCCTAAGGTGTGCCTGCCTTTTCATGAAAAATATTAAATTTAATAAAGGTACTAAAATGTGGACACTGATGTCAGTTATCCATCCTTCAGGGGATTTCTTGAGAGAAAATCATTGTGGGGTTGGGGAAAACCACAAAGACAAACAAAATAGAGAAAAAGAGGAGGAAAAAATGCACATTTTTACTTTGACCAATTTTATAAGAAAGCAAAAGGGCCAATTCAAAACTTTATAGACTCACAATAGTGGTGTTTTTGAACACACATTTTCGGGTTCCCAATGAAGTGCAGCAGTGAGATTTTAAGTACTATTTGAAGACTCCTAATCAAGATGGTTGCAAAAAACCAATAGTCACATTGATCTTGATTTTAGTGCCCGCCAAAACAGTAAGCAAAGTAAATATGTCCAGAGACTATATTTCAGAAATAAAAAGGAATAGGCAGAAAATTGAAAGACTGAAGGACTGGAGCTGGTGAGGAAAAGAAGTGTTTTATCTCAATAGAGAGATATTGCCTTTAGGACTAAAGATAAAGATACCATCACAAGTAGAATATACACCTGTCCATAATGAAGTATTTGTCTCATACATTTCTCAAAATAGATTTTCTTTGAACCTTAAAACCTGAACTGTGCTATGTCCCTTAGGATATCACAGAATGGCCTATTTTTACTAGATAATCCCAGACCTAAATACTAATCTTTTACTCACCTGTTAGAGGATAATTTAAATTAGCTTTATTGATTGCAGAACTAGACATACATTAATGTGTCTTTTATGGTCCCTGACCTAGCAAAGCATGAGAAGCATCTGAAGTATGAAATAAATGCAGAGTGGTGTTGTTAAGCGGTTATATTTTAAATTGCAAGTGTAACATGGGTTTAGTTTCTCAAATTCTTTTAATGCTACAAAGAAGAAAACTACTTTCAATATTGAACTTCAATTCTCTGTGGTCTGTAAACATAAAGAATCTTAAATCAAAGGATTTAATCAATTCAGCACATTTCCATTTCTTTTTAGAGATGGAAATTCAATACCCTGAAGCTACCAGCTGGACAGCAGTCTTGACATATAGGTTGCCATCCTTTAAAAGGCAATACTAGAATTTCATCTATTGACCTCATGTGAATTTAAACACTTTAAAAAAAATTCTTTATCTCTGAATTAAATAATTTGTTTTCATGTTATTAAAAATTGTCAAGAGTCGGGTGCGGTAGTTCAGTCCTGTAATCCTATTACTATGGGATGCGAAGGCGTGTGGAATGCCTGAGCTCACAGGTTCGAGACCAGCTTGAGCAGGAGCGAGACCTTGCCTCCAAAGATGGCCGGGCGTTGTGGTGGGCACTTGTAGTCCCACCTACCAGGGAGGCAGAGGCAAGAGAATCACTTAAGCCCAGGAGTTTGAGGTTGCTGTGAGCTTTAACACCACAGCCCTCTACCGAGGGTGACATAGTGAGACTCTGCCTTAAAAAAAAAAAAAAATTGTCAAATTGTATTTTTGGAACAGGATTCTGCAAAAGAATCTAATCTAGAAAAGCCTCGGACATGACCTTCTGAAAAGTGATTTTACTTATCCCCTCTACAGTTTCGCTAGGATGGGCTGGACTGGTCTGGCTTGGGTACATGCCCCTGCAGCCGGTGGGGAAGCTGGTACCTAGGCCGGCCTGTGGGTGGCGCAGAGCTCCTGTGCGCGTGCGCAGCTCCTACGGGCGCGTCCGCTGGAAGTGCAGTAACGCTGAACGTACTGGTTACCAAATGCTAGGGGAATACCCAAAGGCTTCCTCCTTACTTTACCCGTAGGGAATGCATTGGAAAGAATTACTGAGCTGCGTGGTGTCAGGGAGAGGAGGTAGGAGGGAGGATGACATTTCCAAATGCAGAATAAAAACATCTTCTCTTTCTGTTATTAATGGTGCTGGTCTGGCCTTACCTGGTCACTGGGGCTGTAGTGAGAGCTACACAATAGTGTTTGGGGCTTGGGGTCGGTGGTGGGGGGGTGTTGAAACAGGGTCTCATTCTGTGTTGAAATGCGGTGGCAAGGTCATATTTCACTGCAACCTGGAACTTCTGGGCTTAAGTGATCCTTCCACCTCAGCCTCGGGAGTAGCTGGAACAACCAGCACACCACTCCTAGCTAGTTGTTGTGAGGCAGGGGCTTTGCTACTTTGCAAACTCCTGGCCTCAGACCAAGTAATCCCAGCTCCCAACCCTCTTGGGCTTTCCAAAGGGTTGGGATTATAGACAGGTGGGAGCCCCCTCTCCCAGCAGAAATAAGAATTTAAGATGAGCAGTAAAAGTTTAAAAGTTTTTATAAATACCAGAAAAGGAAGAGACTCTTCTAGGAAGGGAAGACCAGAAGAAAAAGGACAGAACTAGGATTGCCTTTTGGTAGTACAATAAGAGAACAGGCCTGAGTTAATAGATTTAGTCTACTATGAATAATACCATAGACCTTAAAGCCCATTCATATACATTTCATAGGTTCTCAAAACGATCCTTTTACTAAGAGAGAAGGTATTATAATCCTTGTTGGCATGTCAGAAATTAAAGATTCAAGAGGATAAGTTACACCTCCATTCTTTGCCCTTCTCCGCACATACACATCTCTCTTTTGCCTGTAAAGTACTTCCTCTCTTTACCTTGTTAACTACTACCTATCATCAGCTCTCATTCCAACTTTGATCTCCTGAAGAGAATCTTGGCTTACTTCCCCTTCCTGAGTCAGATCCCTCCTTAGTCTATGCACTCACTGGAGCATGTAGCATTTACCATGACTGTAATGTTCTATTTTGTGTGTGTGTGCGTGGTTTTTGGCCAGGGCTGGGTTTGAACCCACCACCTCTGGCACATGGGGTTGGCGCCCTACTCCTTTGAGCCACAGGCGCCACCTGTAATGTTCTATTTATTAATGGGAGTAAATCAAGAGTAAATAATAGAATAAATAAATTAACAGAACCCAGGTCTGCCTAGGTTGTTGCTCATACATTTTCCACATGAATACACTATCTACAAAAGCTACAGGTGAAAGAGCTAAGGCTTTTTTTTACCTGAAAAAGAAAAATTAGGGGAGAGGATATGACAGCTGTCTTTAAATGTTTGAAAAAATTATCTTGTTGAAGAGGGATTAGATACATCCTGCATAACTCCAGAGAGCTGAACAAAAACAAATGGGGTGAAAGTCCAAGGGGCCTGATTTCACTGCAGTGAAAGGAAGTAAAATACCTAACAATGAGACCTGTCCATTATATATGAAGTATATAAGCAAACAAAGGCCAGAGAACACCTGTCCAGAGTAGCAAAGAGGAAATTCCTGTTCTGAAAGGGCAAGGGTTAGCCACTTAGGCCTTTCCCAGCCTAATATGCTTCTTTAGGTCTGGAGAGAAACTTAAACGCAAAATTGAATTTGATTTTAACTGACCTCAACGAGAGAAAGCTGCAATGAATAATTGTTCTTACAACGCCCGACTAACATTAGGCTCTTTAAGAAATAGCCTGCGTTTGTGGGTGGCCACTTTTGAACCCATTGATGAGGTCTTTGAGAGCCAGCATTCCAACAGCATTTAGGGCTGTGCAGCTGCCACTGTGACTAAACAGGAGGGAATACTCCAGCATACGAGGGAACAACTTCAGAGTCATTTCCCCTCCAAGCAGAATCTCTCCCACTTCTCCAAACCCTCCCCACTCCAACCCACATAAACACAAGCACATTTCTATGCTGGGAGCTACTGCTGTCTGGTAAAATCTCAGTGTGTACTGAGATATCGCCTTCCAAACTACTGACAGAACTGTCCATTTTACTAGCTACTTATGGCTACACCTTATGCTGAGCACAATTTTACAATGTTTCTCTCTCCTCCTACAAAAATTTAGATCATGTAAAAGGCATTGAGAGAGAAGAAAATCATTTTTAAATACATATTAAATTCACAAAAACCTTAATTATGTGGATGTTTCTTATTGGCTTATGGAAGATCAAACGACAGTAAGTAGCTGGGTTCATCTCTTGGTTCTCTATTCTGTTCCATACATCTACCTCTCTGTTTTTGTACAACTTCACAAAATCCCATAACCATAGATGTTGGCGTGGATGTGGAGAAAAGGGAACACTTCTGCACTGCTGGCAGAATGCAAACGAATACGTTCCTTTTGGAAGGAAGTTTGGAGATCACTTAGGGATCTAAAAATAGACCTGCCATTCAATCCTGCAATTCCTCTACTAGGTATGTATCCAGAAGACCACAAATCACTTTATAACAAAGATATTTGCACCAGAATGTTTATTGCAGCCCAATTCATAATTGCTAACTCATGTAAGAAGCCCAAGTGCCCATATACCCACAAATGGATTAATAAATTGTAGTATATGTACACCATGGAATATTATGCAGACTTTAGAAAAAGATGGAGACTTTACCTCTTATATGTTTACATGGATGGAGGTAGAACATATTCTTCTTAGTAAAGTATCTCAAGAATGGAAGAAAAAGTATCCAATGTACTCAGCCCTACTATGAAACCAATTTATAAACACCCACACTTCCATATGAAAGCTATAACCCAACTA
>CAUYON010087451.1:0-10015 GCA_963573935.1 Arctocebus calabarensis
AAATGGGCTTAACAGACATATACAGAACATACCAGCCCAAAGCAAAGGAACATACTCCAAAACAGATCATATACCAGGATACAAATCAAATCTCACCAAAATTAAAAGAACTGAAATTATACCTCATATCTTCTCAGATCACAAGGCAATAAAGGTGGAACTCAATTCCAACAAACATTTTCATCCTCAAAGGCATGGAAACGAAACAACTTTATGCTGAGTGACAGCTGGGTCAAGGAAGAGACAAACGAGGAAACTGTTAAATTCCTGAAACAGAACAATGGAGACACAAGCCACCAAGACCTGTGGGATACAGCAAAAGCAGTCCCAGGTGGGAAATTCATCACATCAGATGCCTGCATCCGAGTAACTGAGACAGAGCACAACCACCTGACCAACCACCTTACAGAAATGGAAGAGCAGTCCAATTCCAAACCCAGAAGAAATAACAAAATTAAATCAGAAATGAAATGGAAAGGAATCATTCAGAAAACTAATGAAACAAAAAAGTTGGTTCTTCAAAAAGATAACTTGTTTCTTTGAGACAGAGTCTCACTATGTCGCCCGTGGTGTCACAGCTCACAGCGACCTACAACTCTTAGGCTTAAGCAATCCTCTTGCTTCAGACTCCCTTGAAGCTGGACTGACTACAGGCGCCCGCCACAACGCCTGGATATTTTTGTTTGTTTAACAGGCTCCAGCTGGGTTTAAACCCACCAGCCCTGGTGCATGTGCCTGGCGCCCTAACTGCTGAATTACGGGCTCCAAGCCCCAAAAGATAAACAAAATCAATAAACCTTTGGCCAGATTAACCAGAAATAGAAAAGTAAAATCTCTAATAACCTCCACCAGGAAGGAAAAACGGGAAATAACAACTGATACCACAGAGATACAAGAGATTCTTTCTGACTACTACAAAAAAACTCTATGCCCAGAAATCTGACAATGTGGAGAGGAAATGGACCAATACTTGGAATCACACCATCTCCCTAAACTTAACCAGCAAGAAATAGATCTTTTGAACAGACCAATATTTCATTATAGAAACAATAAAAAGGCGTCCAATAAATAAATAAATAAATAATCCCCGAACCAGATGGCTTCACACCAGAATTCTAAGATGAGTTCATACCTATACTGCTAAACTATTCTAAAACATTGAGAGGGAAGGAACCTCCCCCAACACATTCTATGAAGCAAACATCACCCTGATACGAAAACCAGGAAAGGGACCAACTAAAAAGGAGAACTACAGACCAGTTTCACTAAAGAACATCAATGCAAAAATACTCAACAAAATCTTAGCCAATAGATCACATCTACACATTTAAAAAGTCATATATCACGATCAAGCAGGCTTGATCCCAGGGATGCAAGGCTGGTTTAACAAACACAAATCCATAATGTAATGTATATCAATATAAGCAAAAAGATCATATGATCCTCTCCATATAAAGATGCATTAAAAAAAGCATTTGATAAAATTCAGCATCCTCTTCTAACAAGAACACTTAATAAAATAGCCATAGGTGGTACATTTCTTAAGCTGACTGAAGCCACCTATGACCAACCCACAACCAGTATCATACTGAATGACATGGAACTGAAGGCTTTTCCACTTAGAACTGGAACCAGACAAGAATGTCCGCTATCATCACTATTATTCAACATGGTGCTCGAAGTTCTAGACAGTGCAATCAGGCAGGAGAAGGAAATATAGGGCATTCAAATGGGGGCAGAGGAGGTCAAACTCTCGCTCTTTGCTGATGATAGGATCTTATATTTAGAGAACTCCAAAGACTCAACAAGACTCCTGGAAGTCATCAAGAAATACAGTAGGGTAGCGCCTGTGGCTCATCAAGTAGGGCGCCGGTCCCATATACCAAAGGTGGTAGGTTCAAACCCAGCCTCGGCAGAACTGCAAAACAGAAAAATAGCCGGGTGTTGCAGCAGGCACCTGTAGTCCCAGCTACTCGGGAGGCTGAGGCTCCTAAGCCCAGGAGCTGGAGGTTGCTGTGAGCTGTGTGACGCCATGGCACTCTACCGAGGGCAATAAAGCGAGACTCTATAAAAAAAAAAAAAAAAAGAAAGAAAGAAAAAAGAAAAAAAGAAAAAAAAATACAGTAATGTCTCAGGGCATAAAATCAAGATCCACAAATCAATAACCTCTATATACACCAAAAATAGCCAAGTTGAAAAGCAAACCAAGGACACAACTCCCTTCACAGCAGCTTCAAAGAAAATGAAATTGCCTACGAAACCCTACGAAAAGAAATCGCAGAAGACACTAACAAGTGAAGAACATACCATGCTCTTGGTTGGGAAGAATTAACATTGTTAAAATATCTGTTCTACCCAAAGCAATCTACAGATTTAATGCAATCCCCAATAAAACACCAACATTATACTTTGAAGAACTAGAAAATAGTTCTTCATTTCGTATGGAACCAGGAAAAAAACCACATAACCAAGGCAATTCTTAGTAATAAAACAAAGCTGGAGGCATCACTCTACCAGACTTCAGGTTGTATCTATATGATAAGTCCACTGTGATCAAAACAGCATGGCGTTGGCACAAAAATAGAGACACAGCAATATGTAACCTGATAGAAAACCAAGAGATGCAACCAGTCTATTACAGCCATCTGGTCTTTGATAAAACAAACAAAAGCATACACTGGGGAAAAGAATCCCTATTCAATAAATGGTGCTGGGAGAACTGGAGAGCCACATGTAAAAGACTGAAACTCAACCCATACCTTTCACCACTTACAAAAATTAACTCAAGATGGATAAAAGGTTTAAATCCCAAGACATGAAATGCTAAAAATCCTAGAAGAAAGTGTGGGAAATTGGTCTAGGAAAAGATTTTATGAAGACTTTAGTGTCAACTGCAACGACAACAAAAATAAACAAATGGAAAAAAAAATAAAAAATAAATAAACAAATAGGACTTAATTAAACTGGAAAACTGCACAGCTAAGGACACAACAATTAAAGCAAACAGACAACCTTCAACATAGGGAAAGATTTACACGGTATGAATCTGACAAAGAACTCATTACTAGAATCTGCAGAGAACTCAAACTAAACCAAAAAACAGAAAACAATCCCACTGGGCAAGAGCCGGAAGAGACACTACTCTAAGACAGATGACCGGCCAACAGACATTTGCAAAATGCCCATCATCCCTGATCATCACAGAAATGCAGATCATAACCACCCTGAGAGAATCACAAAACCCCAGTGAGAATGGGCCACGTCACGAAGCCCGGAGTCACACATGCTGGCACAGATGTGGAGAGAAGGGAACACTTTTACACTGCTGGTGGAACTGCAAACTAATACACCTCTTTGAGAAGAAGAATGGAGAATCCTCAAAGAACTCAAAACAGACCTTCCATGTGATCCTGCAATCCCATTACCAGGCATCTACCCAGGAGAAAACAATCTTTTTATTATAAAGACATTTGCACTAGACTGTTTATCACAGCTCAATTCACAATTACCAAGATGCGGAAACAACCCAAATGCCTATCAACCCAGGAAGGGATGTATAAACTGTGGTATATGTATATATAATGCTATTCAGCCATTAAAAGATGGAGACTTTACTTCTTTTGTAGTTACCTGGATGGAGTTGAAACACATTCTTCTTAGTAAAGAATCACAAGAAAGGAAAAGCAAGTATCCAATACTAACATGAAGCCAGTAGATGATCTAATACAGGCGCACACAGGAGAAAAACCCATCAAGTTGGGGGAGGGGAGGGGGGGAGTGGCTCCCCTTAATAGGCACAATGTAAGGGTACATGGCATACCTCCCGGGTGCGGGACACAACTACAACAGACTTGACCTAACATATCCAAACATTATAACCTAATTGTACCCTCACATCAATCTGAAATAAAAGAAAATAACTGAACCAACTCTAAAATGAAAAATAAGGCTTGGCACCTATAGCTCAGTGGCTAAGCACCAGCCACATATATCAGAGCTGGCGGGTTCAAACCCAGCCCAGGCCTGGCAAACAATGACAACTACAACCAAAAATTAGCCAGGCCTTGTGGCAGGCGCCTATAGTACTGGCTACTTGGGAGGCTGAGACAAGAGAATCGCTTAAGCCCAAGAGTTTGAGGTTGCTGTGAGCTGTGACACCAGGGCACTCAACCAAGGGTAACATAGTGACACTCTGTCTCTAAAAAAAAAAGAAAGAAAGAAAAATAAATAAAATGAATGATAATTAGAAAGAAATGCTTGGCTGGGCATGATGGCTCACACCCGTAATCCCAGCACTCTGGGAGACCAAGGCAGAAGGGCTGCTTGAGTTCAGGAGTTCGAGACCAGCCTGAAGGAGACGAGACATCCCCCATCTCTAGTAAAAATAGAAAAATTAACCAGGCAGGTGTTGTGGCGGACACCTGCAGTCTGAGTTACTTGGGAGGCTGAGGCAAGAGGATTGCTTGAGCCCAGGAGTCTGAGGTTGCTGTGAGCTATGATGCCACGGCAATCTAGCCAGGGGGACAGAATGAGACTGTCTTAAAAAAAATTTAGTAAGAGAAATCTTCCTGGAAAAATACCAAATATTTAGGGCAAGACCTATGGCTCAGTGAGTAGGGCGCCAGCCCCATATACCATAGTGGCTGGTTCAAACCCAGCCCTGGCCAAACTGCAACAAAAAATAGCTGGGTGTCGTGGCGAGTACCTGTAGTCCCAGCTACTTGGGAGGCTGAGGCAAGAGAATCGCTTAAGCCCAAGAGTTGGAGGTTGCTGTGAGCTGTGATGTCACAGCACTCTCCCCAGGGCAACAACTTGAGGCTGTCTCAAACAAACAAACAAACAAACACCAAATACCAAATATTTGGAGGCTAAGAAACACACTTCTAAATAACTCATATGTGACAGAAGAAATCAAAAAGTAATTAGAAAGTATTTTGTCCTGAATGAAAATGAAAACACAAGGGATCAGAATTTGTGGGATTCCACTAAACAAGACTTAGGAGAAAGCTTAAGGCACTCAGTGCTTATTTTAGAAAAAAGAAAGGTCTCAATAACTCCACTTCCGACTTAATAGGAAAAGGGTGAATTCAACCCAACCTAAGCTAAAGACAAGAAAATATAATCAAAATGGAAATCCATTAAAGAGAAAACACAGAAAATGACAGAGGCAATCAATGAAACCAAAGGCTGGCTCGGCGCCTGTGGCTCAACAGGCTAAGACACCAGCCATGTACACCTGAGCTGGCGGGTTCGAATCCAGCCTGGGCCTGCCAAACAACAATGACGGCTGCAACCAAAAAATGGCCGGGCATTGTGGCGGGCACCTACAGTCCCAGCTACTTGGGAGGCGGAGGCAGGAGAATCGCTTGAGTCCAGGATTTGGAGGTTGCTGTGAGCTGTGATGCCATGGCACTCTATACAGGGTGACAGCTTGAGGCTCTGTGAGTAGGGCGCCAGCCTACTTCTTTTTTCTCAAAAAAAAAAAAAAAAAAAGTAACCAAAGGCTAGTTTTTCCAGATGATTGATGAAATTAATAAACTTCTCTCTTGACAGACAGATCAAGGAAAAGAAAAGCAAAACACCAACATAAGAAATGTGAGAGGCTCAGACCTGGAGTCCTTGTTGCCAGGGAGGCCGAGGCAGGAGGACTGTGAGAACTGGGGTTGAGAGCAGCCTGGGCAACACAGCAAGATCCCATTACCAAATAACAACTTGAAAAAGAATAATGGGGAATTACAAACAGCCTTATGCCAATAAACTGGATAGTCTAGACCAGCAGTTCTCAAACTGTGGGTCACAATCCACAGGAACTGTATTAAAGGGCCATGGTGGCTCAGCGCCTGTGGCTCAATGGGCTAAGGCGCCAGCCAGGTACAGCTGAGCTGGCGGGTTCGAATCCAGCCTGGGCCCGCCAAACAACAATGGCGGCTGCAACCAAAAAATGGTTGGGCATTGTGGTGGGTGCCTGTAGTCCCAGCTACTTGGGAGGCCGAGGCAAGAGACTCACTTGAGCCCAGGAATTGGAGGTTGCTGTGAGCTGTGATGCCACAGCACTCTACCCAGGGTGATCGCTTGAGGCTCTGTCTAAAAAAAAAAAAGGGCCATGGCATTAGGAAGGTTGAGAACCACTGGTCTAGACGAACTAAGCACATCACTCATGCAACACGAACCAGTAACTCTCAGTAGGGACACGTAACTGAAGAGCCCACAGTTACAAATATCCCACAGACACCACTCCAGACTCAAGCAGGTTAACAGTTAAGTTCCACCAAACATTTTAAAAAATAATTCTTTGGCTCGGCGCCTGTGGCTCAGTGGGCTAAGGCGCCAGCCACATACACCTAAGCTGGTGGGTTCAAATCCAGCCTGGGCCTGCCAAACAACAATGACGGCTGCAACCAAAACAAAAATAGCCGGGTGTTGTGGCAGGAGCCTGTAGTCCCACCTACTTGGGAGAATGAGGCAAGAGAATGGCTTAAGCCCAGGAGTTTGAGGTTGCTGTGAGCTGTGATGCCCTAGCACTCTACTGAGAGTGATAAAGTGAGACTCTGTCTCAAAATAAAAAATATAAAAATAAAATAAAATAATAATACATCACAACTAAGGGATTTTTATCCCAGGAGTAAAGGTTGGTTTAATGTTCAAAAATCAGCCAATAATTCACCATAAGTAACAGAAAAGATATTCACCATATTAATATCTCAATAAATGCAGAAAAAGCATCTGATAAAAGTAAACTAGGAATAGAATTCCAAAGAATTTCCTCAGTCTAATAAAAGATACCAACACAAATCCAACAAATAGCCCACACTCCATGGGGAAACCTGCCTGCTTTCCTGGGAATGGAACGAGGACGGCCGCTCTACTCAAAGTGCCCTGGGGTACAGCCAGACAGACGTAACCAGACTGCAAAGAGAGGAGTCAAACCGCCTTTACGCGTCTGCACATGATCTCTGTAGAAAATGTAGCAGAAACCAAAAAAAATCTACTCCAACTAGTGAGTTGGGGAAGGTCATAGGCTGTAAGATCAACATACAAAAAATCTGACAAAGGATGGGAAAGACCTGTGTACTGAAAACTGAAAAATGCTGCTGAGAGGAATTAAAAACCCAAATAAATGAAGAGCTGGCTGGGTACGGTGGCTCATGGCTGCAGACCTAGCTACTTGGGAGGCTGAGGTGGGAAGATGAGCACAAGAGCTGGAGACCAGCCTGGACACCATTTCAAGACCCACATCTCAAAATGAAGGGAAGAAAAGAAAGGAAGAAGAGAAGGAGGGGGAAGGTGAGAGATGAGAGCTGAACAAAAGTCAGAAAACTCAAGGGTGTTTACACGTCAGTTCTTCCAAATTGATCTGCAGAGCCAACGGAATCTAGTCAAAGTTTCAGGAAGGTATTTTTCACAGAAATAGATTCTAAAATTCATATGGAAATGCAGGAGACTTAGAACAGTCATAACTACTCTGAGGAAGAACAGAGTTAGACAGCAGAGCTACTATCACTGAACACACACGCACAGATTTTTGACAAAGGCACAAAAATAACCAGCAGAGAAATAATCTTTATAACAAATGATGCTGAAACAACTAACAACCTTACTTGGATCCACACCTTGCACCATACACAAAAATTAACTCAAAGTGGATCACAAACACAGATGTAAAACTTAGGGCTGGATGCAGTCTCACATCTGTAATGGCAACACTTTGGAGGACTGCTTGAACCCAGGGAGTTCCATACCAGCCTAAGCAACATAGCTAGGGCCCATCTCCACTAAAAACAGAAAAATCAGCTGAGCATTATGGTGGGCACCTGTAGCCCCCGCCACTTGGGAGGCTGAGGCAGAAGGATGCTTGAGCCCAGGAGTTGGAGGCTGTATTGAGCTGTGACTGCAACATTGCTCTCCAGCATGGACAACAGAGCGAGACTCTTACTCAATAAAATAAAATTACAAAGCCAGACCACCAGAATTACCCAGCACTGGTGGTGCGCAAGGGCTGGAGCTCTCCCCTACCACTGACAGGAACGCAATCTGGTACAGCCACTTGGACAGACAGTTCGACAGCTTCTAAAAAGTTAACATAAACACCAATACATGATCCCGCGATTCCACCTCTCGATATCCATCTAAGGGAATAAACTTGTATGTTCCTATAAAAACATATACAGAAATGTTCACAACCACTTCATCTGTAATAGTCAAGAACTGGAAACACTCCCAAGACTCCACTCCAGCAGGTTGAGTGGGTGACAGACCAGGACACCCTCCCCACAGTGACAAAGAGAAAACCCAGATACTCGCAACACCACAGAATCACACCAAGAAAGAAATCTGACCCCAAACCAAAGATACTGTGTGATTTCCTCTCTAGGGAGGGGAACTGACCCTGGTGTCAGGAGCATCTGGGCAGCTGCCGGGTGGGGTTTTGGGGGACAGGAGCAAACCCTCAAGTGACAGGTTCCCTCTCCCCACTTGGTGACATCTCAAAGGATATCCAAGTGTGTACTGCACATGTACATAGTTTACTATGTGTTAATTGTATCTCAAAAAAGCTGTTTTAAAATAACTACCAACTAGTCGGACATTATGGTGGCACCTGTAGTCCCAGCTCCTCAGGAGGCTGAGGCAAGAGAATCGCCTAGGCCCGAGAGCTGGAGGTTGCGTGAGCTGTGTGACGCCACGGCACTCTACCGAGGGCCATAGAGTGAGACTCTGTCTCTAAAAATAAATAAATAAATAACTACCGCCAATTATCCCAGCTAGACCCTTTATACCGTAGGTCTCACTAGCACCATAGCTTCACACACTCTCCACAGGTCAAAATAAACATAAATTAGTAGCATGAGCCACCATTTCTTCTGTGGTTGACCCCAAAGATATCCTTTTCCAGTCCAAAAAAATTTCACAAAAATAGTGTAGCGCTGCATTACCATTATTTCTGTCTAGATCAAAAATCTGTAAGCATTTTCTGGAAAGGGCCAAATCACAAATAATTTTGGCTCTGTGAACCACATGGTCTCACAGCTATTCAACCCTCTGCTGTAGCACAGAAGTGGGCACAGACAATGTGGGCTAGAAAAGGCATGGCCGTGTGTCAATAAAATTTTATTTACAAATCCAGAGGCTGCAGTTGGCCAAGCAGTTCCAGGGACGCAGCAGCTATGGCACCTGGAACCAGCTAGAAACACATGTTCTGCAAAACTCCAGGGCCACCCCTTGATTCCAAAGCCTGACCAGTGGCTCGTCTAGGAGACTGTCAGACAGATGCACTGACCCCATCTTAAAAGGAACAAGCCTGAGGCAGACCCTCGATAGCTGGACAGCTGTGGACCACACCCCAGGCAGAGGCGCTGGGTAGTCTTGGGCCAGGAAGATTCATGAGGGCGGGGGTGGGGAGAGGGAGAAAAGAGAGAAAGGAAAACGAGACCTCTCCTAATAAATCCCATATTGTAATGGTTCTTCTCATTTCTTGACTGAGGAGAGTTTCAATCTTTCAGCCTGCAAAAAAATATTTTTAAGTTATCAAGAAAAAAAAAAAAAAAGTGGCTCAGCAGGCTAAGGCACCAGCCACGTACACCTGAGCTGACAGGTTCGAATCCAGCCCGGGCTCACCAAACAACAATGACGGCTGCAACCAAAAAATGGCCGGGCGTTGAGGTAGGCACCTGTAGTCCCAGCTACTTGGGAGGCAGAGGCAGGAGACTCGCTTGAGCCCAGGAATTGGAGGTTGCTGTGAGCTGTGATGCCACTGCACTCTACCCAGGGCAACAGCTTGAGGCTCTAAAAAAAAAAAAAAAAAAAAAGAGGGGCTTTATCTAACAAATGCAATCAGTATAACCTAACTCTTTGTACCTTCAATGAACCTAAAACAATAAAAAAAAACTAACCCCCCAAAATAAAGATTAAAAAGAAAAACTATGATGGCCATTCTGAGACTAATGCTCCTTCCACTGATGATTAGATAGAGCAATTGTTTTTATAAGTCAGGGAAAGGAAAATCTTTATTCAGAATGCT
>CAUYON010087452.1:0-12436 GCA_963573935.1 Arctocebus calabarensis
GGCGCCTGTAGTCCCAGCTACTTGGGAGGCAGAGGCAGGAGACTCGCTTGAGCCCAGGAATTGGAGGTTGCTGTGAGCTGTAATGCCACAGCACTCTACCCAGGGCAACAGCTTGAGGCTCTGTCTCAAAAAAAAAAAAAAAAAAAAGAAAGAAACAAAATAAGGATGTATATTCTTATTTTACCAGTAATATTTAACATTTTTGTGGTGGTATTCACCAATGCATTTAGAAAAGAAAAATAAGTCTACAGCCATACTACCCTGAGTACACCTGATTTCATCTGTAAGCAAGTTGGCGTCAATCCAACTCCATCCAAGTGGGTGGGAGAAAAGAAAAGAAACCCATAAACATTTCAAAAGAATAAAACTACTGTTACGATAGATATTATTATATTATGATATTGTTTATCTTGAAAACCTAAAAGAATTAACTTTAAAACTATTACAAATGTTAAGAGAATTCAATTATGTTGACTAATAAATAAAAATCAGTAGCACTTCTTTGTACAAATTAATGAACATTTGTGAAGAAGTGATTCAAGAGATTGATCTGATTTGATCTAGGAAGCACAAAGTTATCCAAGCAGGGTAAAGAATAATAATAATGATGATGATGATGTCCATGCCTAGGAACGTTATAGTGAAATTGCAGGACACCAAAGAATACCTCTCAGACAGAGAGAAAGGTTACTTAGGACAAAATGATATTTTGAATAATGGCTGCTTTTTCAATGATGGAAACTAGAAGATAGTGGCTATATTTCAAGTATTGAAGAAAAAGAGCAATCGGTTCAGACTCAAATACCCAAGAATACCATCTCTCAAAGCCAAGAGTGAAATAAATAAACAACAACCAAGAGAACTAGAACTACACTGAAGGGCCCCCTCATGGACTTAAGAAAAAAGAAAAACGTATCCCAAAATAATAATCTGCTATGTGGGGTGAAGATGGGAAGAAAAAGATGGTAACCATTTATAGAAAACTAAGCAAGCACCATGTACATGAAATAACAATATTATCTTTTTGAAAAACAAAGCTAAGATCCTAAGCCATCTAAGCCATGCTGAGTATGATTATAGTTAAACTTCTTAGGGTCTTCCTATTGTTTGAGAGAAAAACAATATGATGGTCCCATTAGATGCATTAGATTGATTGGCTTAAATACCTCTTCATGACGAAAGCTTTTAACACACTAGGATAAAAGAAAACTTCCTTCACCTGAGAAGTGACATCTATCACATTCTCACAGTAAGCAAGAAATGACACGGTCGTGTTAAGGCAATACTGTAGTTTTTCAGAAGGTACGTGACTTAGTTTCTGCTTCATGAATATCCCATGGATACTGGGGGAAAGTTCAAAATACAACAAAGAGCAAAAGAACCTCCAGCAGACGAATGAGCCCAGGGCCAGTCTTCATTCACCTGGAGTACCAGGCTATGTCGGTTTGCTGGGTAGACACAACGAAGTGCCACAAACTGGGACAACAGCTGTCTTTCTGTTCTAGAGGTGAGAAGTGTGAGACAAAGTTTTTGTCGGGGTTGATTCTTTCTGAGGGTGGTAAGAAAGAATCTAACCTCTGGTGGTTTGCTGCCTACCCCTCGCGTTGCTAAGCTTGTAGAAGCAGCACCCCATCTTTGCCTTCGTGGTGTCACGGCATTCTCCCTGTGTGCATGTCTGGGTCCAGATTTCCTCTCTCCCCGATTCCTACCCCATTCCAATGTGACCTCGTCTTAACGAAATACACCTGCAATGGTCCCATTTTCAAATAATCTCACAGTCTAAAGCTGGTGGTTAGGATGTCAGCATCTGGATTTGGGGGAGGGGACACAGTTCACCCCCCATATAGTGCTCTCTGGACGTTGGGCAGGCAGGAGGTTCTAGCCACAGAAGAGCCTTCTTTCTTAGTTGACTCTTATTTTTTCAGAGGTGTACCTGCCCACGGTCTCTGAAGCCACCCCCACGGGAGCGTGGTAGGCGGACTTTGGTGGGGGGCTGCTGTGTGGGGCTCTGGTCCAGGACGGAGGTGTGGCTCAACAGCTTGTCTTTTGTTGCTGCAGGTTACATCGAAGCCACTGTCATTCCCGCTGGGGCTCGGAGGATCCGGGTGGTGGAGGATAAACCCGCTCACAGTTTTCTGGGTAAAACAAAAATGAATGACTCGACATTTATGTGCTGAGAATAGATTTTGATGATCAGTCTGATAAATTTGCTTTTGCATCATTCTCCTGGGTTATAGCCAGTTTTCCACCTATATTCATGGTAATGACGTGAGGACTTAGAGCAGAACAGCACTGTCAAATTTGGGCAATGTGCAGCTCCCCCCAGAGTGGACTGGGGATGGGGATTGGTGGGCCCAACAGCTTGGGGGCAAGGAGGAAGATGACAGGAGAGGGAAGGAAGTTATGAAGAATTAGAGTTAGTCCCCCACAGTAACCCCCGGAGAGCTCAGATCATGTTTATCTTGAGCAGCATGGGCCCACTAGACCACTCACAAGGAGACTTGTAGGCTGTCTGTGGCTCTGAGGCATCTCCTTAGCTGGGAAAAAAGCAAAGTCCTGAATCTGATGGACACCCGGAACACTGATTCTCAGGAAGGACTGGTGGCCAGCTCCACTAATGTGAAGCACAGACACGTGCATCTTTCTGTGGACTTGGGTTCCCTGCCTTCCACAGCACCATGGATGGAGCCTAGGAAGAGTCATTCAGCTGATTTCCTTCTGAGCGGGAGGAGTCCCTCTGAGTATATTCTGTGGGCTCAATTCCCCACCTCTGCATCGTCTGCAACAAAGGTCAGCCCAGTTCTCGAGCACCAGGGCAGTTGGAGTCTGCACTGAACACGTAGTGTTCTCTCTGCAGGTCACAGGTGGCACAGACTGCCATGGAGACAGCAGGGTGCCCAGAGGCCACCTCTGCTCCTAGTCCACTGGCGTGGGACGTGCTTCGGCCGTTGTCCTTCTGCCAACCCCTTCCCATGTTCCCATCTTGGGTTCAGTTTCAAACTAGAGGTGACTGACCTTCCACTCAGGTAGGTCTTCCTCAGAGCTCTTCATGTTGCCATCTTTCAGCCTGTGTTGCAAGGTGCTCATTGAGATCTAAAAAAGAAAACAAAGGATAAGATGTAATTTCTTGGGTCTGGAGCTTTCTATAGGTTTCCCAATGGGCCTGTCCTGCTCAAACTCTTATTTCAATTTTTATCACAGATATTAAGAAAAAGGCTTGTCTACATTTCTGCCTTTGTAGAGTGCACATAAGTATCCAGGACTTTCTTTGAAGTGGTTTCTACTTACGACTCTCAAAGTCTAATGAGACAGACAAGAAATCAACCTCTACCAGCAAGTTTACAATGAAGACTGCCATCCTGTTATTTAAGAGTTAGGATATGCTTAAAGGCACAGAGGTGCTCCCCACACACCTGCCTTTGGGGAAGCAGTACACTCAGGCACAGCTGTGTCCAAGTGCCTGCATCAGGACTCACTGGCACATGTCCCGTGGGTCCCCCATGTTCCAGGCAGCCGCGCCCCCTCCTCCATGGCTTTGTCACCTGCTGTTCACCCCATGTCCTGTGGCTGTGATGGCTACCACTGCTCTTGCTGCCAGGGTAAGGCCTACCGTCGCTCTAGTTGACATCCACATGGATCTGTATCAGCCACGTGGTTCTCCTCATCCTCTCTTTGTGGACTCTGCCTCTGCCTCTGCCCCCGCCCTGCCTAGCACTCCCTGCCCAGCTGTTCCAGCTGTCATTCAACAAATAGAACTACACTGAGGAATGCTTTCTAAAACAGGACCTCCTGCTGCTTCGAGCATCTACTTGGTGGGGGTGGTGAGAAAGCCATTTCACTAAATTCTCAAATTCTCCCTCTCTTTCTGCCTGGCTAAGGACATGAGGTCAACCTCACTCACTTGGGGTGGAAGCCTCATCACCTAGCGTCACCCCCAGAAGTTATGCTGCCCAGCACGTGCACTAGGAATGCACCACTCCTACCCGGGGATGCCCTTTCCTCTCCCCAGGCACACTGGTGCTGCCTGTGAGGCTGGTGTTACCTTTTATTCTTATCTTGTTCAAAACCCATAATCTGGGCATCCAAGAGCTGGCTCCTTTCCAAGGTCGGCTTACGGCTTCCTCCATCAAGCGCTGGCAGACACTTCTGCGTGTAAGTTGGCTTCTGATCCTGGTTTTGGAGACTTCCCAGCACCTTTCCTGTACCTGACCCCAGCCCTCCAGGTGTCCAGAAAAGACAGGAATGTTTACTAGGTCTCTGCTTTTCTGTGGCAATATATGAATGACAGAAGGAGCTCACTTCTCAACTTCTAATTCCTCGGGTGACAAGGAACTTTTCACTGGAACTCATTTTAGGGCCAAGAAGTACTAGCTAGTGGATGCTGCCCAGGGTCAGCCCTCCTGCTGGTCCCTGTGAGCTCCTGCAGCCTCAGGGCACTTACACAGATCAGAATGAGCAGCGCTACCCTGGGCATTGAGCCCTGTGCATTAGAGAGCTGACCCCTGTCCCTCCAAGCTGCAATATCACTGTGCTCACTCCACGGAGCAGCAAGACCAGAGCCCCAAGAGCTTGGCCGCCCGTTCTTCACTTCCGAGTCCACTGCAGTTCGTGGAGTCCCTCAGAATTGCCCTGGGCTGTCCAGTCACAGCCAGAGACAGCTGATGGGGAAGGTCTTTCGTCACAGAACACACATGCAGCCTGCCCGTTGTCACCACTTTGTTGTACACACACTGGGGCAAACCCCCATCCCCAGGAGGTGGTTAGAGCTGCTTCAGCAGGACATGTACAAAGGAGACAGATTGAGCATCTCAGGGCAACTTCTGAGCTCCCCAGCAACACGGGGTCTCCATGGCAGGTCAGAGCCAGCTTCACCCCTTTATCTTATCCAAAAATCATAATCCCGGTATTGTGTGGCCTGGCTCAGGACATGGGCGATCCTGAAGGTGGTCCACACTTGTCATGTTCCTCCAGTGCTTCCAGCAGGCCTGGTTTCCACTCAGTGCTGGCTGCCTTGGACACCGACCTGGCATAACTTTGAATTATTCTCACATTTGCTGGGAGCAGTTCCTGAAGAATTTCACCCCACCTACTTTCAGCCCACGCTGGCTGGCTTTCTGCTCCAAACCACCTGGAACAGGAAATGCCTCTGCAGTCTGTGTCCACAGCTAAGAACAGAGCTGGCAGGACTCCAGTGGAAATAAAAGAAGCTGACTTGATGCCAGATTAGAAGTAGGTTGACTGTGGGTCAGGTCTTCTAGTTGAATTCAAGAGGGAGAGAGAAGAAAAGAACCCCACTCTGGCCTCTGCACAGCTCCATGCCAGAGCGAGACACGCAGACAGGGTCAGAGCTCGAGGCCGGCTCTGAACAGGAGCCATGCCCGCTTGGGAAACCCCCTCCCTGCTCCCTGAACAGCTCATCGTTTCCCCCACTGTGCCTAGAATTCCAGGGCCAGGGCATAATGTCCACAGAGAGGAAGAGGGGCTGGCATGGAAATGGATGTCAGCACACACCCTCACGCTCCAGGCATTGCGGGGATTTGTTCTGCCGCAGTTGCTAAAGAAAGTGTGTGCTACCCATGCGGTGCCCCACAAAAGTCTCTCTAATTCAGTGGCTCTCAGCCTTCCTAATGCAGGATATATTTTTATTGTTATAAAGGGGTCGCGACCCACAGGTTGAGAACCGCTGCTCTAATTGTCGAGAGGCTTCTGAGCAAAATGCACAAAAGCAACCCTATTACATCTTGAAAAGTGGTTTAAAACATCCAATCTGTGGACCAGGCAGAACCAGCAGAGGAAATCTCCTTCCCCAGAAAATCTGAACTTTAGATATTGCTAATGCAATCAGGTTGCTTGAGGAATTTCCTGTTCCTTGCTCTGTTCTTTGCCTGTACAATCAAATCCACACTACATGGTATAATAACTAATCGCAAAATGCTTACAGACAAAGGGAGCTTGTGTAGACCCATTGATGTCCAAGGGTTGAGAGGGCCAGGAACACACAGAGCTCAGTGTGTGTTTGAGGCATTAATAAAGAGGGTGTACTGTGCAGAGGGCCTTGGAGTAGACTCCTGCATGGAGGCTCTTGGAGCCGCAGCCTCACGGCCCTTGGACACCCTGCTCTGTACAACTCACAGAAGGTAGGACAGCAGCCCAAACTGCCATGGAAGAGGACAGGAGGTGACCTGCTTTCTCTCTCTCGAGCCAATGTGGCCCCACAAAGTCATTGCCTCATTGGACTCTATGTTGAACCTACTTATTCCCTATTAAAAATGATCTGGGTGCTCCAGTAGGCAGAAATGTCACTCTTTCGAAGGGATGTCAGGAGCCAAATTCTAATTTTAGCAGCAAGTTCCCATTTGGGAGCATGGACCCCAGAAACCTGCCATTGAATTTTGCTAAGTTATACCAAAGTCAGCAAGTCAGAAGCAATCTTCACACCTCCTGCTTTTGACTGCCTCTGTTTTCCTCTCTCTGAGAAGTGTGTGCATGGACTGTCACCTGGAGCAGGCTGTCCATGTCCAGAGGAAAGGGTGCTAGGGCCAAGGTGGGGTGCCAGGCGGCAGCTAGACACCTGCATCTGCAGAGGCCAGGAGCTTGCAGCCACTGTAGGGGTGGCCCTGAGCAGTGCTTGGCATGTGAAGTTTGTCCTTTCTACGGCCAAGAGTCAAGGCCACACCCATACCCCTCTCAGCAAAGTGTGAAATCTCACTGCCTCCCACACAAAGACAGGCATCTTCAGAACCTTTGGGGGCACCCAGCCACTATGTGTGGCTTGTGACAGCCAATTCCATGCCAGGTGGATAACTTGAAATCCCCCATGGCGAGGTCTTTTACATTTGGGTAGCAACATGTGCTGTTAAGCTAGACTATTGTCCCCAGAGAGCTGGTTGTCACCTGTGCTCCACTGGCTGGTGTGCGCCTCCCCGCTCAGAAGCTGACCTTGTCAGGGCTAGTCCATGAGCCACATCTGGCTCTGTCACTTTCTGTCCCCATTTCCTTAGTCATATCCAGCAACCCCTCCACACTCTCCCTGTACTTCGCTCTTGAAGTTTCTTCTCTACCCACCCCACCAAGGACAAGGGAGACCCTGCCTCAGTGACACACCGAGCCCCAGCTGGCCTAGTCTCTGTGTAGCTGCTGCGTTACGCCCACAGCCCGTCCTCTGGGGGCAGAGGCCACTGGCCCCCATGCAGTGTTTTCATGGGTGCTTCATAATCACCCCCAAGAGTGTCCTCCCTTCTCCCAGGCTTCCCACTCCTGACCTCTCAGATGTCTGACTTTGGACATGGAAGCGGGTAGTTTATAATTCAGTAAGTCACGTTAAAGCATCTCGTAACAAGGGCCAGGGAATTGCAAAAACAAGGCTGAATGAAAGAGCCATGTTTTCAGGAGTCCAAGTGCCAGGACGGCGCAGCGGCCAGGGGACAGTCTGCAGCACAGATGGAGTGTGCAGGCCTCGCCTCTCTTAAGGGACTAAGCTCAGTCTGCTGAGCCTCTCGATGGTGTCTTGGGATCCATTATAATAGTTTTCTTTCCTTACCTGCTGTGTTCTTATCATGTTAGTGTTTTATTAAACCAACCTCCAAAAGGCACATGTGACAGCCAAACCCAGTTCTCCATTGCTGAGCGTCAGCTTCAGGCACTGCTGGATCCAGGGGCTTTAAAATGATGTAATCAGGAAAACAGTCTCTCTGTTTCCTGGCACTGCTGTCTGTCTGCTCTGGGGCTCTCTTCCCATGGGCTGGCAGATGCAAGCTTTCATCAAGTTTCTGGGCAACTCCGGGAAGAAAGCTGCCTCTTCCCAAGGTGAATGAAAGTCCCACTGGCCAGGTTTGGACTCCGGGCCCAAACCTGGAGCTGTGGTGGGATTTGGCCTCCACCCCATGTGACTGGAGGAAAAACAGATCCCTGAGGAAACCCAGGGCACCATTGCTTGATGAGAAAGAGACAGATGCTGAGTCGCAAGCACACTGGTGTTCACAACAGCCATAAAACAGAGACAAGGTCAGGGCCAGACTTCCGACCCTGAGGTCCCAGCCCAGGGCAGTGAATGTCAGAGAGTCACGGAGGGTGACGGTCGGTGGATGTGAGAGCCGGCTGTTAGTGTGGGTGGGCCTGGCCGAGGGAGAGAGCTGCTGCCACCTTCTCGTTGGTGTTTGTGAGACCGGGCTCAGCACACAGCTTTTAGGCACTTTTTGTCATCTCTCTGAGTCCTGCTTGCAAGGCATCGCGGTGTGGTCAAGGGTCCGAAACCCCGGTAGTAACAACTGCGGCTTTCTCCCTCCCACAACCTGTGGCACTCTCCATCTCTCCCCTCCTTTTCTCAGCCAGACTTCTGAAGAGGTACTTCTTCCCTGCCACCACCTTCTCCTCAACTTGTTTGTTCTGAGGTATTTCCTTTTTTTTTTTTCCTTTTGAGATAGGATCTTGCTCTGTCTCCCAAGCTAGAGTGCTGTGGCATCACCATAGCTCACTACAACTCCAAACCCCTAGGCTGGAGTAATTCTCCTGCCTCGGCTTCCCAAGTAGCTGGGACTACAGGCACCTGTCACTATGCCTGGCTGATCTTTCTACTTTTTGTAGATATGGGGTCTTGCTCTTGCTCAGGCTAGTGTCACACTCCTACCATCAAGCCATCCTCCTGCCTCAGCCTCCCAGAGTGCTGGGACTACAGGCGTGAGCCACAGTGCCAGGCCTCTGAGGTTTTTTCTTAGAAGACTCTGGCCTCATGTTTTTTCTGTCTACTGCTTCCCACAAGCCCACTATAATTCCTAAAAAAAAAATGTACACATACATACACAGGAAACAATTTTCCAAACCTACTGATAAGTTGAAAGAACCATGCGTATCCATGCCGTCTTCGCCTACATTGATTCACTAAAAGTTAACACAACCGAGTACATGTTAGATCATTTACTCACTGAGAGCTTTGGAAATTGTGAGGTTATTTTCATAAGGATATATAGAACATGAGACCTTGTAATGATTAGAGCCTGGAATTTGTTCTCTCTGAGAACAGGTCTTATATTTTCACATTTCAGCATTTGTCATAAAAATCTAGACTGATGCTGTAACCTGAAGAAGACAGGAATTCAAAGCTGCCAGAGTGATGAGGGTCCTGGGCCTGGTCTATTAGGTTCAGATCTATACTCTACAACTCAACAGCTGTGTAACTTTAAGCAAGTTACTTAACCTCTCTGTGCCATTGCTGTCTCATCTATGAAGTGAGGAAGATAGTTCAGCATTATTGAGAAAATTAAATGGGTCAGAGTTTATGAATGTGCCTCTTAAATGGCAGTTTGCAAATGTGGTGGAAAAAAGCAGAGGAAATTTCTGCATCCCAACATTCTCCCCTCTTTTTAGTAGCAGGTAGAATTTCTTGAAGGAAAGCAGACTCAGTTCCACGTGACAGAGCTTTCTCTTTTCTAGGCCTTCCCTGGAGTCCCATAATCTTCAGCCACTCATGGCCACCCTACTGTCTCCAGTGAGGCTCCACTGGGCTCACTCCCTGGCAAGTTTCTGAAATTGGGGAACCCATTTCTGTTGGCAGTGCCCATAAAGCGGGGAGCCCCAAGTGTGCAGCTCCCCAGTGTTTGGTAGCCATGAGCTCTAGGACCACAACATTTTAGAGGCAGGAGCAGGGACCATCCCCACCACTGCTTGGGGTCTAACCAGCCCTGAACCCCTGGGGCCTGACGCAGCCTCGGGCTGATGAACTCAGCATTAACCAAGATCTCTCTGGGGTTTCAAGTCTTCTTCGTTCAAAATCAGTATTAAACACAGGCGTTTTGTTTCTGGCCCCAGTAAGCAGAGAATGGTGAATGTGGTAGGATCTGATTTTGTTGATTATAAACTACATAGCTGGCACCCCAGAGCAGTTTGGGGTGTCCGGGGCTTCAGCTGTGCATATAGGGTGTGGGCCTGGGACCCAGGGCGCCCTGGGAGTGTTATTTTTAGAATGATACTTCCTTTCATCTGCTGCCTTCATTTACTACCTTCTCCTAAATGCCAGTGTAGATTCTATTTACTTAGAGGCTTTTTCTAAATAATGAGAACAATAAGAACAGACTTTCCCTGTGGAGTGCTCTCCTGTGAGTCAACACGGGCTTTAGACCCAAGTGAGAAGACACAGCCGAGTCAGTGGCAGGCACTCCAAATAAGAGGGGGTGCATGGCTGTGCACAAAACCAAGCAGGCACTCCAGAGGAGAGGAGTGCACGTCTGTGTGCAAAGCCAAGCAGGCACTCCAGAGAAGAGGAGTGCACGGCTGTGTGCAAAGCCAAATTTTGGCTTATGGCCAATCAGCAACATGTTGTACCTAGCAGAGCTGGGAGTAAGCACCTTGGGAACCCCAAGCCCACAGGGCCCATATGTGACAGTGCCCTCCCCACAACCTGCCACTGTGACCGCTACATCTGTGGGTGGCTGCAGTTTCTACACATAAATATTTAGATGATAGAATGACCATCATTTCTTAAAGGAACACCCACTTTACTTATGTGGGGGTATCAAATTCTTTTTTCTTTTTTTTTTTTCTGAGACAGAGTCTCACTTTATTGCCCTTGGTAGAGTGCTGTGATGTCACAGCTCACAGCAATCTCCAACTCCTGGGCTTAGGTGATTCTGCTGCCTCAGCCTCCCAAGTAGCTGGGACTACAGGTGCCCAGCACAACGCCCAGCTATGTTTTGTTGATGTTGTAGTTGTCATTGTTGTATAGCAGAACCGGGCTGGGTGCGAACCCGCCAGCTCCAGTGTATGTGGCTGGCACCCTACCCACTGAGCTACAAGCACTGAGCCACTTTTTTTTTTTAATGACAGGATAGAGCTTATTGACCAGGAAAGACAAACAGAAAGATTAAAAAACAAGGGGAAGAGAACTTCTAGCAGTAGAAGTGGAGGATCCAAGTGGGAAGCCCCAGGGCATGAAATCCTTAAGACATGTCAAAGTTAGGCTGCCCTCCTTCCAAAATCCCAGGTAGATAGTAGTAAAGTGACCTGATGAGTTGTGCTAAAGCAACAAAACTTCTTTGGAGCCTAAGACCCATTAAAATATAATTAATTCATCATGCAGAAAACTATCTTCTGGGTAAGTTTGGTGAAATGTGATCTGGCTTTTCACCACCCCCCAGGTCTCTTTTTAAGTTGGTTTTGAGACATGCTGTCCGGGCTGGAAGTCCCTGACAGCTGGGAAGCCCAGAGCTGTCCATCCATCATGGCAGCTCTCCCTGGGCGGGGGTGGGGTGTGGGGTGTTCTGTTCTCAGGATGCAGGAAGTTCCCCTTCTCTTTTTTCCGGCCACCCTCCTCCCCCATGGAAGAGGGGGCCTCTGACCCACTCAAGACATCCAGATTCCCTATAAAGACAGGCCAGATCATCTGCCCTGATTCTGCTGCATTCAATTCTCCTTCTAGCTCTCAAAGACTCCAGCAAGGGCTCCATCAACAGTGACTGGAAGATAGAGCTTCCTGGAGAGTTCCAGATTGCAGGTACCACCGTCCGCTATGTGAGAAGGGGCCTATGGGAGAAGATTTCTGCCAAGGGACCAACCAAACTCCCCCTGCATTTGATGGTAACTTCCTGGGTTTTGGAACTTGTCTTTGGGAGGTCAGGGGAGGGCACCTCCAAGAGGTCTGCTTCATGTTTCTTCCTGGGACCTGGGGGACCAGAGTTTGCATCCAACTCACAGGGGCTTATGAGGCCACCTGCTGCGCAGTCTTGGCCCCTTTCTCTATCTCTTCTTTTCTTTTCTTTTCTTTTTTTTTCTCCTCTATCTTTTCTTACCCAATCTCTGTGTGCTTCAGAGCTCTCGAAGCTTCCTCCGGCTCTGCACAGGCAAGGCTCCTGTCTTTTCCAAAAGGAGCTACCTCCAAGAAAGAAAAGCTTAGCCACATGATGGGCGGCAGCCAGGGAGACGTGCCTCATTGAACAGACAGCCTGGTTCAGAGCTTTTATATTAGGTGGCAGGATGAAAAGATGTGCCCCAGTTTGTATATCCACACTGGAAGCTACTGTGGAGATGAACTATTGACTCTGTTTGCACCATCCTCTCTCAGACTTCTCAGATTCAGATTACAAGTGTTTGAGAGCCAGGAAGGAGAATCCAATTCTGGGCATATTTAGTCCCTGGGTGGTCTCAGGAAACCCATGCCATTGGGCCAAGCTGGGGCACAATTTTCTTGCCTGTTGTCTCAGGGAGGCCTTGGTGTGAGCTACTCAAAAGTCATACATTCTGGCTCGGCACCTGTGGCTCAACGGGCTAAGGCGCCAGCCACGTACACCTGAGCTGGCAGGTTCAAATCCAGCCCAGGCCCCCCAAACAACAATGACGGCAGCAACCAAAAAATGGCTGGGCGTTGTGGCAGGCGCCTGTGGTCCCAGCTACTTGGGAGGCGGAGGCAAGAGACTCGCTTGAGCCCAGGAATTGGAGGTTGCTGTGA
>CAUYON010087453.1:0-27842 GCA_963573935.1 Arctocebus calabarensis
GTTTACATGGATGGAGCTGGAACATATTCTTCTTAGCAAAGTATCTCAAGAATGGAAGAAAAAGTATCCAATGTACTCAGCCCTACTATGAAACTAATTTATAGCTTTCATATGAAGGCTATAACCCAATTACAGCACAAAAATATGGGGAAAGGAGCAAGGGAGGGAAGGGGAGGGGGAGAATGGGTGGAGGGAGGGTAATTGTTGGGAACACATCTATGGTGCATCTTAGAAGGGTACAGGTGAAACTTAAAAATGCAGAATATAAATGTCTTAACACAACAACTAAGAAAATGGCATGGAGGTTATATTAACCAGTTTGATGAAAATATTTCAGATTGTATATGAAACCAGCACATTGTACCTCATGATTGCATTAAGGTACACAGCTATGATTTAATAATAAAAAAAAGTATTTGTAAAGATGTTTAGACCTTTAATAACCTGATTTGATAAAATGAAGTCGATATTAATGATATGACAATTTCAACTTAAACAATGATTTCTCGTTTTATATAACATGCAAATTATCTTATAGATCCTTTGGTAAACACAGGTTTGAATAAGTGGCATGCTCTTAACCATTAACAGTTTATAAATTAACAAAGGAAATGCAATTTTACCATATAACAGATCATGACAAGAGCTTTGTAGTGGTACAAAGAGGCCTTCAGAATTTAGAGAAGAAAGTACTTAGCTCTAGGTGGAGGGTGCATATAAAAGATACCCAGGAGTTATATAAGAGATATTTGAGGGTAGGGACATTTGAGCTATAGCCCTTCTCTTTGTATGGTTTGTTTATTAATCAAGACCTATTGATTGTTCTTTTGGATGCCAGACAGATGCTGTAACATGCTGGGAGGAAAAATGAATAAGGTGTGGTCTCTGCCCTCGGAGAAATGATAGTGACTGTTTGCATTATGGAAAGAATTTGTCTTTTTCCTTCCAAAAGTATAAATATGTTCATACAATTTTTTTTTAAATTTATGTTTAACCCAGTCAGTTAGAGTTATAAATAGAGAAGATAATATGGAAGGACCAGAGGTGGGAAATCAATAAATCAAGGCAGATAACTCAAATATGATAGAATGGGATGAGCTCAGGGGTGTGGTTTTTTTATGACAACATACTTGAACTTCAGTGCCAGGAAGTACTGAGCATGCTTAACAGCATTTTTTAACACCTTTCTCTTATTTGTGATCATTATTTTGAGTAATAATATGTTACATTTAGTAATAATCATTCTGTTGGTCTTTACCAATAAAATAATTTAAAAAGAGAATTACTTTCGATTTTAATGCTATTCCAATTTATTAAAATATTTATTAAGATATTTAATTTTATTAAATTTATTAAAATACTTCACGTTGTGAACTATTAAAATTCCATTTAAGCAGTTGCATTTGTCTCTTTTTGCTGCTGTAACAAATTGCCCCACTTTTAGCAATCTAAAACAGCATAAATTTATTATGTGACAGTCTGGAGACCAGAAGTGAAAAATGGGTTCATGGGGTTAAAATCAAGTTGTTTGTAGGGCTGTGTTCTTTCTGGAGCCTCTAGAAAAAGAATCCTCTCCCTTATGTTTTTGGGCTGCTCTCCTTCCTTCTTCAAATCCAGCAATCACATTGCTCTTCCCTCCCCCTCCCCTACCTCCCCTCCTCTCCCTGACCCTGCCCCTCTCTTTCCTTGGTACAGCTCCTCTCCCTCTCCTGACACTTTCTTATACTTATAAGAACCATTGTGATCACCTTGGGCCCATCTTGATAATTTAGATAATCTCCTGATCTCAATCACATCTACAAAGTCCCTTTTGCAGGTAAAGTGACATATTCACAGATTTAGTGGTTAGGGCATGGGCATCTTGGCAGGGAGCCATTATTCTGCCTGTCATCCCAGTTAAAAATATTATGCTCCATAATTTTCCTTTTGTTTCACTGCTCTCCATTAAAACAAAAATAAAAACTCCAAATACTTACGTGGAGTGACAAAACTGAAGATGCTCAAATTTTATTTCTTTGTGAAATTGTTGTGTCCTATTTGTTTATTTCTAATATAGCAAACTAAATACAAGAATATGTAGACAGCTATGATTTAATAAAAATAATTAACTAACTAAATAAATAAATGAATAAAAACAAAAAAAGAATATGTTTATTTCTAGTTTCCACAGGCATTAG
This sequence comes from Arctocebus calabarensis, assembly GCA_963573935.1. Classification (NCBI taxonomy): domain Eukaryota; kingdom Metazoa; phylum Chordata; class Mammalia; order Primates; family Lorisidae; genus Arctocebus; species Arctocebus calabarensis. The sequence goes on from CAUYON010087453.1 coordinate 2,178, forward strand.
AGAAATGAATAGCACCGATAGTGAGCTTGAAAAAAATCCAAGCTGCTTTGAATTTACACCTGAAATGAATAGGGATATCGGCTCACATGTATCAGTGCCAATTGAATAAATGGAACTTGCTTGAAATCACTTTAATGTGGACATCAATATTTATTAAAGGATAGGCATTACAAATGTGCTAATCTTAAACTTATTTATAGTTTAGTGAAACTCAGCAGTAACTGCAGCAATTGTTTAAAATTAAGACCATTCAAAAGTTGTTTTTTTTTTTCCGTGGAGAAGTTATTTACTGCTAACGTACTTCAGAGTGGTTCAGCGTGGTGACAATACAAGGCAGACGGAAATGCCTCCCTTTATAGCTTGTACCCAAGGGGGGCTGTTCCTATTGCCCCTCCCCGTCCCCCTTAGTTTGCCACTGAATCAATCAGGTGTATTTTCTTTTTTTTTTTTTTTTTGAGATAGAGCCTCAAGCTGTCGCCCTGGGTAGAGTGTCGTGGCATGACAGCTCACAGCAACCTCCAATTCCTGGGCTCAAGCGAGTCTCCTGCCTCTGCCTCCCAAGTAGCTTGGACTACAGGCGCCCGCCACAATGCCCAGCTAATCAGGTGTATTTTCTAATGCATGTTTATTCAAGTCTAAACTGGCTGTTTCAGGTATATAAATGCTGCTAGAATGAGACATACACATTCCTAAAAATTACCATCTGATTTTACACAATCAAGATGTCAATACTCATGGGAAAAATGGAGTTAGAGGTAAAAATATTCAGAAACTTTTTCAGTGAGACATAAAAATGATGGAGATCTAATAAAAATGGTATCAGAGTTTATATATTTTAAATGGCTAAGAAATAGACAAATAGTTCTATGTTGTACTTTACCTTGACACACCTGACATTTACTTGGCCGTGGACCTTGGACCATTGCAGCCTGGAGTTATGGTGAAGTGGTTAAGGAGGGTTTTCAGAATTCAGTGGGAAAGTTGCTAGTCCAGATGTGGCCAGGTATGGCTCCTCCCGTACTCGCTGGATGGAGATACCTTGTGGGTGTTTGAGGTGTCTGTATGTGTGCATTTTCTGAATGCCATGGTGTCAGTGGAGTATGGTTTTATGTCTTCATCTAGCTTTTCCTTGCCAATGAAATTGAGCACAAGCAAATGTGAACTCTACATTATGCTCACATTGTTGCTCATATCAGTTTTATTAGGAATGAACTTGTATTTTTAAAGCAAGCACTATAGCAGAACTCTATCACAATGTCACTTCAACTGTGAGTGGCAACATGAAGAAATACAACACTCTACTTTCCAACACATAGATCAGAAAATGGGCTGGCACCAGGAGAATACAAGTCTTCATGCCAAGCACACAGCACCCAGGACAAAGGCCTCCCTGCCCCACTTGCTCCGGTGCCACTAGGAGAGTCTAATACTTTTCCCTCCTTACCTTGACCTCAGAAATTTTTTAAAACAAACTTCCCAAAAGACACTCACAATCATTTCCAGTTGGCATCAAAAGATGAAAAAACTGCTTTGCCATCATTGATAGAGAAGAAAAGAGTAAGTTCTGAAGTTATATAGACCTAGATTCCAATCTTGGCTCTCAACTCTTTGTTGTGAATGTGTGTCTTGAAGAGTTACCTAAAGTTTCTTGGCTTTGTTCTCTAACTATAACTGAACTGATTATGTCTACTTCAAATGGTGGTTGGAGAATGACTAAGAACGTGACGGAGTAGTTGCCACAGGGTCTGCATCTGTGTGCCTTCAGTAGTTTCCTTAAATGTTCCTTGAAAGAACAAAAAGGTAAACACGTCTAGTTTGAGCCTTGGATTAGGAGTCAAGGATAAGACGGAGGGGTGTCGGGACATAGCCAAATGACCATCTTTCCTTTATTGTGCATGCTTTACTGTGCCTTGTGCATGAAGAAAGACTGATCTGGTGGGACATTATCTAACTGCAGACACGTAGAACATGTTGTCTGGGTTCACATCGCAATCCAAGGTAAAAGGCAGATCCAATGAAATATTGCTTAATCCTTCTTCTCATTAGTAGAAGCCACTAGGCAAGGCTCTGTGGATCTCAACTCTAAACAAAATACAGTAGCTTCTTCTTATGGTGGGCAAGTATATGTGAGATGCATTTTAAAGCTAAACTCCAAGACCAAGAGGCCAGTGGAGAATACTTGGTCCTTCTCTCTCTCTCAAAGTATTGATGATTCGCAGAAAGGGAGAAAGCAGAATGCACACAAAATAAGTAGGAATCATAAAACGAATGCCAGATTAAAAAATTAACTGTAGGAGAGGAAAGATAAAACATTACAGATATGGTCATGTAAAGAATAATAAAAATACACAGCATGAGTTAATAGCATTAATATGAACAAATATGTCACTAGGTACCAACAAAGATTCTTGGCTTTACCAAACTTTATCCAGTTTGCTGAACATTTGCCGTGGCCTCCTGCTAAGTCAATTGAGCATGAAACCTGCTATTCTTTATATCTTAATACCTGGTTAGGCTCCTCATTCTTAACTACTCCCCAGTGTCCCATGATCATTCTAGTCTGTCTTCAGCAAGAATCCTATTAAGTCAGTTGAGACAGAGAATCACCCTTTACCCTGGTGTTTCCTCCTGGTACTTTTCCATCCTCTGACCCCTGCCTCCCACCCCATGTTTGCTGGGTAAAAATTCCCCACTACGTTTGCTGGATATAAACGCCTACTCTCCCATGCTGTATTTGGAACGGCGCTGAGTTCTACACTGAAATATCCCCCCCACCCCCACCGTGGTAACAGTCCTGAATTAAAATCTGTTTTTACTGCTCTAAAAAAAAAAAAAAAAGGCTGATGATTCATAATATGAACCTCAGGCATGTTGGACTGAAGATAAAAGGTCATAATCATTCCTTAATGTTATCACAAAAAATTAAGCATGGGATAGAGAAATTTATTTATTTTATTTTATTTTATTTTACTTTATTTTATTTTATTTTATTCCCCAAACAAGAAGATCTAGACAATAAAATCAATGTAAAAGATGCTGATGGAAGGTAATCTGCATATTTCTTTCAGCTGGTAGAACAGAGACCATTTCAAAGCTGATTACAATCTGGCAAATGGGGGGCACTTTTGCTCTGGGATGTAGATTGCTCACCTTTGCTGTCAAAGGTACTACATTCTTAAGCTTGAGTCCTCATTTCAGAGACAGAGACCTTTCTTTGGTATTGTAATCTTTACACAAGAAGATTCATGCCTATGAACATATGCACAATAATAAAACTGCCCAGGGAAGATGAAATAGAAGGTTGGCAGAGAGCAGTTGTTTTTGCCACGGCTGTGCCAGCTACATGATACCTACTGGAATTGTTGGCTGAGGCGTTATCTCAGTTGAAAGGAATTGAATACCAGTGAGGGTTCATTTCCTGGTTTAAAAATGGCAAGGCTGAGTTAAAGTCAAATAAAAGTCAGAACTCTGGAAAAGTATAAGAGTAAATTATTTCTGTTCCAAGCTAATTCTAAAGACATATGCATTCGGGTCAAATTTAACCTGAGTTTAAACTAAATAGCATGTCAGATATGTTTTCATTTGATAAGAATATACTACTACTGAGATGAGAAACTTAACTATTATTTTTATGATTGTATTTTACTATGGAATTGCTGATTTTCAATTATTATATTTTAGGCTCTGTACTTCATGGGATAAAGGGTGTATAGTAGTATCACTACCTATTCTTTCAGCCAGACAAAAAATTGTGAATTGTGCATTGGGGGCTACGATACATTCTAGTCTGTTGAAGCCATAGTTCTTTCAGAGCATGGAATGAAATCATGCTCCCTTCTCTGTTTGAGCAGTTAAAGGGTAGAAATTTCAGAGTATAGGATGAAATTATATTCCCTTCTCTGTTTTAGTAGTTACAGGGCAGAAATTTACCTGGAGGCGGGTTTTTTTTTTTTTTGGTAATAAATCTCCAGGAACACACTGAACATTCCAATGACTGCCCAAGATTCTCTATTTTCGTGTGGCAGTGGCAACAGGTCTGATGGAAAGCAGCACATAGTTTCATGGTGTGTCAAGGTGGCACCAGTGTCCGATGAAATTGACTTCCTGCTGGAAGAAGCCACTTAATATGGCATTATGTAGACTACCCTCCTAAACCCAGTTGACTTGCCATCTGCTCCATAGTGAAACTGGCACTGTCTCCAAGAGGTAACTGCCATCCTATATAATGGCCTTTGGGATGGAAAGCCAATTGACCATGATAAGTTATGCTGGTTGATTAATTGTTGATGTTAAAATGAAGATTTCAAGCCAAAAAAAGAAAACATTAGTAAGAATCTTACTTCTAAATTTATTGTTCTTTCTGAATTTTTAGTCTGAAAATGATTTCAGGTTGTTTGCCAAGGTGCTAAATTTTTAGAATTCACATTTACAATAAAATACTTTGATCTATACACATTTGCAACTAATAAATCGGTTTATGAAATCATTAATTACATACTGCCAGATCTTGAGATAGAATATTAGCTTTGTAGTTTTCTACACAATACACTCACACACAGAGACACACACCTGCACACACGTTTGTACTTGCCCTCCCCACGCTATCTCTCATCTGAACATTCTGAGATGTCACCCTGACAGGTAATTGTTTCTGTGCTAAAGCAGATGACCTCTGGAGCTGTGCTTGTTAGCTCACTTCAGTGTACACCTCTCGGTACTGTCCCTTTTCAGAGGGGTCGCTATGTCAGAAGTAGCATAGCACTCGGAACAGAATGAGCTTCGTGGTTATCATTCTGACTCGATACTACAGAAAATGATCTCCATGAACTTCTCAGGTTGTAAATTGATGATACTCGGCCTCTGCTGTGCTCATAGCTGCAGTTTTTCTCAGCATGAGCTCTTCAACCACCTCTCTGTGATGTGCTGCTGCATCTCTGTTCTTCCTGTGGTTTGTGGTTTGGAGTGCCTGGTTTACAGATTTGGCCTATGCCTTGCTCATGGTTTAAGTTTATGCTCAGATTATAGTACACGCAGAGAGATCAGTGTTTCTTTTGCCCATATCATGGTTAAAATTGGTTGCATTTAAAAAAAATAAATTTTGTTATGAATCCACGTTTCATCTAAATGATAAGGGAAGCATGTTTGGGGCTGGAGGCAGCTCTACTGTGCAGGTGGAGCAGGTCAGGTCTGGTGGGCAGGTGTGCCCATCAACCCCACAGTGAGAAGGCTGTAATGATGAGAAATGATGAGATAGGTTATGGACTTGTTGGCTTCAACTCCATCAATTGTGGGAAACACAGAGAGCAATTATACATGACACTGATGGACCCTTTTACTCAAAAGTCTAGAAGGAATTATCCCTCCCCACCCCAACAACTGTTTTCCAAACAGGACCCTTAACTATTTGTCTAAAGTGCCTGGCTTATTAAAGAGTGAAAGAATCCAAATTAAACTCCAGTAAAGGACAATTCTGAAATATAGCTTCAATCTAAACAAGAAGGCAAATGCCATATGGAAAGGCTTGTAAAACGATCCTTGAAAACACTTCTGCCTTTTCTCTTCCCAATCTGCTGATAGAAAATTATCAAGCTCAAGGGAGACAAACTGTGTGCAATTTATCAAATTGCTCTTCTGCTTTTATCGGTGCCCTTTGAACTTCGTGTTCCTGTCTTTTGGGGAGTGTGAATCTGTCCCTGCTTGTTTTGAACTTATAAATGCACAGTTGTTTTTATTTTTTTATAAAAGAACATTTTACAAATACAGATTTAGAATATTTACATATATAGAATAGACATAGAATGAAGACAAAATATAACAGGAAACTATTTCTGGTAATTTCTGAAGTTACATAGTAATATGTCCGTTTCTGAAGCTACATAGTTTATATTCATTTCACTGTAGTCTTTCCTATGAAAATAATGTGAATTATTTTGAACATTGAAAATATACTTTAGTAATTCTGATTCTTAAATATTTTAGGAATATATATACAAAACCAAATTATTAAAAATATTAAGAATTATTTCATTTTGTGGTCTCTTGTTAGGATTCCCTACATAACAGAAATCATATTGTATAAATAACTGAAAGATGATATACATTTTTAAAATATGCTTTCTATTAGTGTTTTTTCTAAAAGTCATTTCTATTGGTTAAATTCTTTAAATATGTGATTTTTCCCTCTACATGCTTCTATTTTTTTACCTGCTCCTATTTAATTAAGTTAAATCCAATTCAGAAGTACTTATTTTTTTAAACATATTTTGGACAAAGTATATAAAGAGTAAAATTATTTCAGACCACCTGACCTCCACTGAAATTAGCCCCTATCTTGTCTTTCAAAAAAAAAAATACAGGCCAATATCTTTTATTGCACCTTCAAGATTATTTTAGGAAATGATACGGGGACAAGAAGCAGAACTCGTACTCAGCATGGATCTCCTCTCTGGAGTGGGAACCTTACGGCAGGCACAGTCTCTTTCATATTCTTCCCAGGGCAGGTGTGATAAATAACACATTTCATCTGTGCCCCAGCCAGGAACCTTTCCACTCTACTGTCTCTATTAGATTCGCTGGTTTAGGTTTGGCTGCAACTTTTTTTTTAGGGGAGCAAATATGAACAAGACAGGGGTCTGTGACTTTCTTACACAAAATGAGCTCTCTTTGATTCTAAATTTCTACCCCTAGCCTCATGACACCATCTTAACATCATCGGATTTGAATTTCGTGCCCAACGAGGGAGAAAACAAAGGAAAAAAAGGATCTTTTTCAGAAAAGTTATGTCTTATAGAGCAACCTTCATGAATGTTTTCTTCATCTTTAAGTTCATCTTTTAGATGATTGGCCAAATCTTAGACATATGACCACATCTTGCTAAAAGGGAGGCCAGGAACTGTTCTTTTGTTCCAGGTGGCAATATGATTTAAACATTTTCATGATGCTACCAAGGAGAAAGGGAGAGTAAGTCAAGGTGGGTATCTGATATCTGTACCACAGCTCTTAGTCTCGGCAATTCTGCCTCTTAGGAAACATCTAATATTTCCCACATTGTAGATTTCTATGACATCTAGGCTTAGAATCAGTTATTTTGCATGCTGTCAGTATTTGTAACAAAGTACTGACAAATGTTGCTATTCATATGATCATTTATGAGAGCCTTGTCTACTAATAGTAACATATTCCATTCTTTGAAAGGAGATTAATATCTTAACGCTGTTTTCTTTTTCCTTCATTCCTCACAAATAACTTCTACATGTTGATTGGATTATTTCGGGTAAACTTGAGAAGAGGCACCATGGACTCCGGCTCACTACCCTACTGGTATGATGGGCTTCAGTAAGTAACTGTCGCTCCTCAAATCTCAAAGAGGTAAAATTCCTATTGAATTAATTGACCTCACAAATGAACGCAGTTCCCTCTGGCTTACTTCAAAGCTTGAAGTATAAACAAAATATGTCTAGATGCAATTTCAAAGAACCTCAGGTAGGTTAGATTCTCGGAGAACATATCCACATCTAGGGGTTTGCCATCATTTATGGTTTTCTTGAGAACTCTGTTGAGAACTATAGTTTGCACAGAGAAACTCCTGAGAAGTAGGTCAAACTTAGTATGTGTCTTTCTTCCTACATTACTGCTAGGAAAATCCAAGGCAGGTTAATCCGGCTAGATTCTCTACATTGTCCTTGACTGTATTACTCCCTCATTTAATCCTCATAGGCAAGTGGAAAAGGTGGAAAATATTAAAATTAATGATGAAATTTCTCAATGATAAATTATTCAGAACAATTATTACATTGCACAAATTATTAAATTAACGACTCACATAGGAACTATGCAAATTTTATGAATGAGCCATTTTTATGTTTACCTTTCAAACCGATTTATATGTATAGGAATTGATATCATTAAACATGAAGGAAATCCCTAACTTTGTAGTACACTGAAATTCCAAAGTACACTGCTTAGGCTCCTGGGGTCCTCTGAAAGCCTAATTGCTGAGGTTTTAATGGGTAGCTGCACTGTGAGTGCACTGTAAATACTGCCACTGTCCATTGCGTTAATTTAGTAACATCAGAAAATCTGTCCTTTGTGGATTAGAAACGAGTGGACACAGCTTACAATTTTTGCAGAAGCATCAATTTTACCATGTGCAGCTGTGAAAGCAGGTTGGGTGCATTTAATTGGGTTATTTGCACCATGTTGCTGAACCAAATGAATGCTCATTTCCACATTCCACTTTATTATTTTTGTAGCTAAGAATAGATGTCTGGGCTGCATTAAATGTGTAACATACAGAGCAGATCTGTGTACTTTAAAATGTAAATTTTTATTCTTTACTCAGGATGAGTCTGTTCTCTAAGAAGACATGAGGTTGATATTTACCATTTGGGCTGAGGGAAAATTTATGTGTATTCCCTTAATATTTAACTTGTGAAGAGTTGAACTGTACATAAGATATCATTTTTGTGCTTGGTTAGAATTATTTGACCATGTTTTGCTTGCCTCTCTGTTTTATTTATTTATTTTTACGTTCTAACGTGTACCGATAAACGGAGGTACAGACCCTTTTCATTGCCCATATTGTACGTATCTGTCACCTTTTTCTTTTCTGTTATAACACCTTGATTTTGTTGATTTATGCACCTCTTCCCATGTGACCGAGGGTAAGCGGGCTGAGTCATCAGAGACTGATTAGTGTAAGCCAGTATATGCATGGCATGGCCCAGTGACATTCCATCCAGAGTGGACTTAAGAATTCTGTTTGCCCAATGATGGTCCTTAACTGGGGGACAGGTTTCTCCATCTCTTTCAAAATATATTGACAAAGGAAAACAACAATTTACTTGATGCTGTCAACGATGCTAGACCCTCCGGGCTCAAATTAAGGAAAAACTGATAGATAAAGAATGACAGAGAGAGGGATTTTAAAACTTTGGATTCTTGATGAGATCACTGAGCTAATCAATCTATCAGCTTGGGAACTTCCCTTACTCTTGAGCATCTTGTTATGTGAGATGATAAATATCCTCCTCGTTTAAGTGAGTGTGAATTGTTTTCTCTACTTCATAGTCAAGAAGTAATTGTTTCCTTTAAAAGATTAACGTTAATAGATGCTCATCATGATCACATGTGAAAATACTGCAAATAGACGAAAATAAATATATCTGGAACTACCACTGTTACCAATGAGGTGTTAATAGAGGTTTTTTAGTTTTTGTAGATATAGGATGGATCTTTTTTACATGTCATTTAAAGAGCTATATTTTTATGCATTTATCAATTAAATTACTCTTTTTTTTCAATTTCCTTTGCCCATTTTTCTAATGGATATTTCAATGTTCTACTTTATAGGCTTTAACAATATTCTGAAAATATTTGTTTAGTAAATATTCATTAATCTCCTACTATATGCTAGACTTTTTTTCTGGGCCCGTAGGCACAATAATAAGTGAAAACAGGGAATCTTCTGAGCTTAGAGTTCAGAGAAGAGCGATATTTATAAGACAATCACCAAAATAAATGCATTGTAACAGGTAATTATGAAGGAAAGATGATGATGTTGAAAGTGCCACATACACTGAGGCTGGTGGGTTCAAAACCAGCCTGGGTCAGCTAAAATAACAATGACAAACTGCAACAAAAGAAATAGCCAGGCATTGTGGCAGTTGCCTCTAGTCCCAGCTATTTGGGAAGCTGAGGCAAGAGAATCAATTAAGCCTAAGAGTTTGAGGTTGCTGTGAGCTGTGACACCGTGGCACTCTACCCAGGGCAACAGCTTGAGACTCTATCTCAAAAAGAAAATAATAAAGTGCTTCTAAAGGGGAACACTACCTTTTAATCAGTCATATTTGGTCAAGTGACCAGTGAGTCAAAATTTGAAGAATGATTCACACAGTGGGTAGGCAAGAGTATGTTCAAATCTCGTGCTCATGGCATGTTTGAACATCGAAGCATGGGCACTAAGTTTGGGCCACAAAGGAGAATGCTACGCTAGGAGAAGCAGGCAGCGTGATCGCTCAGAGCTTAGGAGAAAGCCTGTCTTTATTGTATAATCAATGGAGAACAATTCAGAGTTTGAGTATAGAGGTAGGGAATGGGATAAGATTATGCTGTGAAAAAAATGATTCTGATAGAAGCTGTATCAGAAGAAGGAAACTATAAACAGGGGAGAAACTGAAGATGAAAAAAAATTGGATTTGATAAATAATTGCGAGTTAAAATGGTGTTAAATTGGTGGAAAGGATCATTGATAACATTTAGATTTTTGTCTTATGGAAAGGGAAAATGGTGCATTTTCTTGAATAAACCAATGTATCAATCTTTTTCTTTTTAATCTTTTTACATTACTTCTGGGCTTCTTGAATGTAATAATAACAGAGATAATTCTTTAAACATTCTTTTTATATATTATTTTCACTCTTTTTTTTTTGAGACATAGTCTCACTATGTTGCCCCTGGTAGCATACTGTGGAGTTACAGCTCACAGCAACCTCAGACTCTTGGGTTTAAGCGATTCTCTTGCCTCAGCCTCCCAAATAGCTATGACTACAGGCACCTGCCACAATGCCCAGCTATTTTGTTGTTGTTGTTGTCATTGTTTAGCAGGCTTGAGCCGGGTTTGAACCCACCAACCTCAGTGCATGTGGCTGGCACCCTAACCACTGAGCTACAGGCACCAAGCTCACTCAAAAAGTCGTAAACCTTTCATATGTCTCAAAATTGCTCAAGTTTATGTTAAGGAGCAAAGTTGTTCTTTAAAAACATAAAATTTATACTTGTTTTGTCTGATTATGCTAATTATGAAAGATTTTGAAATTACAAAAGTATGAAGAATTAAATTATTAATAATTTATTATCTAAAAGATCACTATGATGTTGTTTTTTCATACCTATTTCTATGAAATAGACCATGTTTTAGAAAAGTAAAACCCTGTAATAGATTCTTTTTTATTTTTTAATTTTTCATTATTTTTATGTTGAATGATTTTATGTGGCATTGCTCTTTAAAACATGATGTTTGTTACTTGTGTGCTTCTGTTGATTTTTACGTCTTAAAGTATAGATTTTTATTCCTACCCTTTAAGGGTCTGGTAGTATATAAACAAACACATGAACTTCATATTAAGTAAGTTTAATATAAATCATTTGCATTTTCTGAAGTTAAACTTTATGGAAATTCAAAGGGTTATATACTTTCTGTCCTTAAGTTCAATGTATAACTTGACAATGTACAATTTCATTATGACTTGATGGCTTCGCCTGTCTATTTTACTAATTGTCTGAGTTAGCTGAAACTGCTAAAACCAAGTACTACATGCTGACAGGCTTAAAAAACTGAAGTTTGCTTCTCACAATTCTGAAGGGGAGGAAGTCCAGGACAGGGGCCAGTAAGGTAGGTTTCATTCTGAGGCTCTGAGGCCTCTTCTCTGGGTATGTAAGTGGCAGCTACACCTTGGGTGCTCACATCGCCTTTCCTCATGTGTGCCCAGAGTTGGGTAGGGGCCTGAGGGAGGCGGAAGTGAGAGAAAGAGAGAGAGAGAGAGAGAGAGAGAGAGACAGGGAGAGAGAGAAAGAGAGAGAGAGAGACAGAGTAGGGAGAGATAGAGGAGAGAGAGACACACACACACACAAAGAAAGAGAGAGAGAGAGCAAGAGAGAGAGGGTGGAAGGGTGGGAGGGAGAGAGAGAAAGAGAGAGAGAGAGACAGAGGAAAGAGAGACAGAGGAGAGAGAGAGACAGCCTTTCTAGTGTCCTTTCTTATAAGGACTCTAATCCTTTTGCAATAAGGACCCAACCTTATGACTTCATTTGACTTATAAGGACTCTAATCCTTTTGCAATAAGGACCCAACCTTATGACTTCATTTGACCTTAACTATGTCCTTAGAGGCCCCTTCTCCAAATACAGCTGCTTTAAGGGTTGGGGATCCAACATGTGAATTTGGGGCAACACAAACTTTCTATAACATCAACCAAATTTTTTTTGTTAATATATATTCTGTACTGCCACATAGGTAGAGAAAAATAAGAGGAATCCCTCACAAATAATATAGAATTTAATTTAATTTAATTCTATATTAATTCAAATAATTTAATTTAATTTAATTTAAATTCTATATTAATTTAATTTAATTTTTATAGAATTTAAAAGAGTGACTAAAAATAAGCAAACAAAACAGCAAATCTGTAACTTTCTCTACCTTTTAAAGATTCTATTGCTGGCTCAGCACCCACTTGTTTCTCAGTGGTTATAGAGCCAGCCACATACACCGAGGCTGGAGCGTTCAAACCCAGCCTGGTCCTGCTAAACAACAATGACAACTGCAACAAAAATAGCCGGGAATTGTGGTGGACGCCTGTAGTCCCAGCTACTTGGGACTGAGGCAAGAGAATCACTTGAGTCTATGAGTTTGAGGTTGCTGTGAGCTGTGAAGCCATGACCCTCTACCCAGGGCAACAGCTTGAGGCTCTGTCTCAAAAATAAATAAATAAATAATAAAGATTCCATTGCTAACATGTAGGTGTAAGCTTATCAAGACTTTTCTTCTATAAGTACCTATTTTGATATTTTTCTCTCCAAAGTTACAATTATGTACTCTATATGTTATTTTATGTGCATATGAAATGATACTTTATTTATTTATTTTTTATTTGAAAATTCTGAGACAGAGTCTCACTTTTTCTCCCTTGGTAGAGTGCGTGGCATCATAGTTTATAGAAACCTCAAACTCTTGAGGTCATATGATCCTCTTGCTTCAGCCTCCCAATTAGCTGTGACTATTGGTGCCTGCCACACTGCCCAGTATTTTTAGAGCTGGGGGTTACTCTTGAGCTCAGACAATCCATATTTTAAATATGATTCTGGCTGTGGGTTTGCCTCCACTGTTCTGGATGTTGTTGAGGACATGTCCTTATTCTCATCATGGCACATATACAACTTGTATTCGCCCTTCATTCAGCTTATATTTATTGGACATCTTGCATATGCCAGATATTTTATTTGGGGCAGACAGATAAATAATATATAAACATAAAATACAATTTCCTATTTATAGACATGTTTTAAAGAAAACAAAGGAGGGTTGAAAAATACTTTAATATGGGGAGGAAGGGGGAAGATCATTTCCTACTGCAAGATTAGGAGCTTCCCCAAGAAGTGTTTCTTGATCAGAAACATGAATGAAGTGAGGAGGCAAAGTTATATGAAAAAGCAATGGCAGGGCTTTTCTAGACAGGAGACCATCAAGTCCAAAGCCTTGGATTGGGAAAAGTATGTTGAGTCTGAGCAGCTCAGAAGAATGAGATCAAAAGTGATTAAGAGATTAAATCAAAGAGATACTTTAAAGTCAAATCATGAAAAGCCTTTTAGGACTTCAGAATTTAAACTTAAGTATATCAGAAACCATTGGAAAATTTTTAGCAAGAGAGTGATGTAATAAGCTTTATGTTTCTAAAAAGATATTTGGAATATATGATGGTAAATGTTTAAACATTACTGTTTTTATTGCCTTATTCTTTTTTTGACGTGATGATAGGATTGTCTGTACTGACATATTTCCTAATATTAAACCAGCTTTGCATGCCTGGAGTAAACTGCACTTGATTATATAGACTGTCACATGTACTTACACTTAATTTGTTATTTTCTCTGAAATATTGACACGAATGAATGATGTTTCTTTTCTACACTTTATTAGGAAGCTGGGAGAAAGTGAACAAGGTATCACTAAATTATTAAAAGTCATTTTAAACCAAGCATCTTATAAATCTTGAAAGTTTTAATCTGTTTCTAGTATTTGTGTCTAAAACACACCTGAGAAAGTGATCGCAAAAGATCTGGCAGGTATAGACTACATTTGGAATAACAAGATATAATTTTAAAAAGAATTAGGTTATAATCAATATCATTCCCCCTTTGCTGGCACCTGAAACCATACAGAGACTGGGTAAACAGCATTTTACTGACTAAGGTGTTTTCATTTTTTAATAGAACAAAGCAGTAGATGAATAAATGAATGGATGGTTAAGCGGATAAATGAATAAATAGATGGATGGATAGGTAGGTAAATGATCATCATTTGCACTTTCCAGAATACAAAGCTCCTTTTACCAACAATATTTCATTAAAAGTTCACTACAATTTTCACCAAAAAATCCTCTATGAAGTTAGTTATTCCAAGGCTTTAGGGAGGCAGGATATGAAAATGGCTGCAAACATCCAGAAAGCTAAATAAAAATACAGTCACAAAGGACATGCAAAATAATTTGCTCTAGCAGCTCAGCATTCTTATGTAAAAGAGAAATAATGAATGTTTAGCATTTTGCACAGTAACTGGCACATAAGTGTTATCATTATTATAACCACATTTAGCTAAATTAGCAACTTCATTATTTTAAGGCTAAAGCATTTGTTAAAGACAGCATGTTGTTAGAGAGACCATAGCGAGCTATACAGTAGCCAAAGATTTGCTACATGTGTCTGCTGGCTGTGAACAATTCAAATCATAGCATTTTCTATCTCCTTAACAGCCATTCAGTCAAGTTTTCCTCTGTGTCCATATGGATGGTGATGTTTTGCAATGTTACTCATCTGATCAGGAAACGATGCAATTTTCAGAGGTTGGAGATACCTGTGTTATCTGGCCAGGGTTGATTGTTGCTCCCCTGCATTCATCAGTAAGCATGAGATTCTGCATACTGTGGCCCCTGTGTATGCAGAAGCTTTTACTTCCCTTTGCTCAGAGTTTGGAATCATCTCTAAGCTCTAAAAGTCATGTAGCAGCTGGGTGGGTGGAGAAGATAAAAGTCAGGCCTGGAAAATTCATCCCGGAACACTTAAGATGAATTTTTAAATGTGTCACCTGACCTGAAAATGTTCTACCTGAAACGAATGTGTGTATTACCTAATATAAATGAATGGATAAGGCAGCAATTTTTTTCATAGTGTAATAAAATTAACTACAAGAATGTGGATAGTTCTGCTTATGCTTTCGTTTCAAACATTTGGCAGTGACAATTAGAGTTAGTCGAACTAGAACCTGGGAAGGGGAAGGTTTTGCCCTAATTGTCATCATACTTTTGTGTATGTCAGACACATATATGGCCATTTAATGTGAACATATTATTTCCAAAAGTTTTCCCCTCCCTCTCTCCTCCCTGACTTGTTTATCTCTTTCTCCTTTTTTCCTTTTTTGGTTTGGTTAACATTTCAAATCGATTTTCTATTTCTTTGTGTGTGTGTGTGTGTGTGTGCGCACACACGCACACACGTGAGTGCTAAGATATTCTGTCTTTTATGGCAAATTCAAATTCTTTACAATGTTCTTTTGGCTAGTGAATGAATGATGAATACATTTAATTTAAATCAATAAAAATGTAAGCTCAAATAGGAAAGGTTAAAGTTGGAGCACAGGTTTGAAATATATAAGCTAACATTTCCTAGAACTCATATTCTCTTAAAATATCTCTAGAATAATATCTTCTGATTACTCATTCTTCTCTGTGGAAAAGAATTTATCCAATAAACCCTGCTGCAAATACAAAGTCTGCCTCAACTACTTAGAGAATTTGTTATAAATTTAGTTACTCCTTGTGCTCTTTAAAATGTCTTTTGTTAAAACAGTTTTAATCATGAGGAAATTGGGTGAACTCATGACGAGCACTCTCTAGAGAATAGACTTAAATGTCTGGCATCATATTTCCCAAGCAGTCTTTCTGCCTCAGAAAATGATTTATTAACCAGAGTTCAGCTGCCTTTTGCTTTTGTTGGTGGTGACAAAAGGCATGTTTAAGCATGCTAAATTGGCTTAACACAGTGGATAGAAATGATGGTTTACCAGAAGAGAATTTGCTGCCAATGCATATTTCTTCTTTTTGTTGTATATAAGGGGTAGTTAATCTGACCTCAAAGAAAAGAAACATATGCTCCCCCAGATAAGGTTCTGGAGATGAATGAGTCTGTCTGCTATATAGCATTTTTTGGTCAGGGAGAAAGGAGGGTGGAAAATAAGCAGAAAATGAGACTCGCTGAAAGCTTGATTCTGAAGGGAAAAGAGAAACAGAGAAGTGCCATGTGATCTGGAACGGAGTGGGTGAGCGGCTGGGGAGTGTAGGATAAGCACAGGTACTGGGTTTCAGCAGTTTCTCCCAGGTCGCGTTTGTTATTTGTCTCTTAGCTGATGATTTTGGAATGTTGAACAGTCAATGTGCTTGCTCTAATGAATTAGGCTGTCAAAAAGGAAAAAAAAAAAAAAGCTCTATTTTGGGACCATGGTCCATTAATTAAATGTTTCCAACAGGCACAAACATCATTCAGGTTGTATGTGGAGCTCAGTCTATACAACTGAGTGAACTGAATTAAGACTGCAGAGTTCTCGGCCCAGTTTGGTGTGGTTTGTGTAGCTGGACGGGCAGGCTCACCTCAGTCCTGTATCAGGACAGCTCAGGACAGCTGTATTAAAGTTTCATACCCGCTTTGCCCCATGACACTGTCTGGCTGTGTGCCTGCACATCTTACTCCTACTCTTTTCCATTCCCTTCTGTCCACCTTAGCTTCCAAATGGCTTGTTTCTGTTTTGTTAGAAATACACACTTATGCTGCTCACATCCTCCTTGATCTTTCAACATTACCCACTTTCATACACACTGTATTCTCACAGATCCTTTTACTTGCAAGATGCTTCACTTGGCTGGTTTCCTTTTTTACCTCATGATCACCTGGTACTTCTTTTCTGCTATATCTCTTTTTCTCCCTAAACTTTTATAAACCATTGATGTCGATGAGGAAAATGGTCTCTCATCATATACTTTTAGAAAATACTTCAAATTATAACCTTATCTTGAAGATTCACACCATTAGATTATTCCCCAAGTCTTAGGATAAAGAAAATTGTTTAAAGGCCAGGCAGGGTGGCCCATGCCTATAATCAGAGCACTGTGAGAGGCCAAGTTCAGCAGATGCCTTGAGCTCAGGAGCTCAAGAGGAGCCTGAGTAAGAGTGAGACCCTGTTTGTACTAAAAATAGAAAAATTAGCTGGATGTGGTGGCAGGTGCCTGTAGTCTTAGTCACTCAGGAGACTGAGGCAGGAGGATCGCTTGAGCCAAGGAACTGGAGAGTTTGCTGTGAGCCAGGCTGATGGCACAACACTCTAGCCTGGGCAACAGAATGAAACTCTGTCTCAAAACTACAACAACAACAACAAAACTGCTTATAGGTGTTTAACTCAACATCTAGGGCTATTTTAAACTCTATTCTTGGTTTTTTTGTTTGTAGCATGGTGTAAAAGAAGATGTGTTTGCAAATAACTCTAATAGTTCCATAATGAGTCCCAGTTTCTAGAAGATACATCAATTCAATATTCCTAGTCACCTATTGGATATATTATTCTGAATAAGCCAGAACTTAGAATTCATTGTTTTCAAATAAAAACTCACCATCCCCCACCTTAATGAAAACAGTTATCAGTTGGTTTCAGTCAGCTAGACATAACTAGGTACTCAGGACAGAGCAATGAACAAGACATTGTTTCTGTGTTAGAGACAAGAAAACAGAAAGTGGGATATAGTTGAGATAGGTGAAAAAAGAAAAAACAACAACAATGAAAGACTGAAGAGCTAAACTGAGATCAGATCATGAAAAGCTCTGAATGGCATTTGATGGCATTTGATGTTTTTCTTGATGGCAAATGGAAGCCACTAATGGGTTTTAAGGTAAGGGATGATCTGATTCACGTTTTCAAAATCATTATGACTCCACAAGCTAGCAGACATTGAAGCAAGGCAAGCCTGGAGACTGAGGCTACCACAAGCCAATGAGATAACTTTGCAGAACTCACCAGAATTTATCTCATTGTTCTTTGGTGTCAGTACTGTGTCATTTTTTCTACAACATGTGAGGCCCTCGAGGACAGTAACTTTGTTTTTTTTGTCACTGTATAGTTGCCTCTCCTTAGCACATAATACTTGTCTTCATAAAGCTTGCTGAGTAAGTATATATAAATTATTTACAACATTTTGTACAGGTCAGTCTTCAAAGGACTGATAAGCAAAAAAGATGTAAAGAAAGCAATTAATGAGAACCAGGAAAAATAGGGAATTAGCGATGAGTGAAATGCAATCACAAAGAAAGAAAATAAAATTTGACGACGGAATTGCATAATAATGAGACATATTAATTCAAAGGATTAGTAATTTAATACAAAGACTTTCACTTCTAAGTCATAGAACTCCAGTCCTATCACCATCATACATTACACACACACACACACACAGGATAGCTTATTGAGAACTAGAATATGTGGTAAAATCATGTGGGCAGATTAGTCCCAATTTGGTCACTCTTCAGCAACTACATCTGTGGTGACTTTCAGCCTAGGGTGCAGAAAATGAATAAATGAGAATCATAAAATACTGGTGATTCCCTTTCACACCTATAGAGTATGAAGTTAGGTGAATGTTTGGACATCTTGATTGTCATGATATTGAATGATAAGCTTTTGGCTAAGGGTCTAGAACAACAGTTCTCAACCTGTGGGTCACAACCCCTTTGTAACAATGAAAATATATCCTTCATATCAGATATTTACATTATGATTCATAACATTACAGCAATGAAAATAATTTTATGCTTGGGGGTCACCACAACATGAACTGTATTAAAGGGTCATGGCATTAGGAGGCATTAGGAAGGTTGAGAACCACTGGTCTAGAACTATTGTTTCATTGACTTTGTAGGAATTGACTTCTTGCTTTTAGTAAAAGTTAAGAAAAATACAGCTTAGCACCAAAAACGTTTGGCTTCATTACACATTGATTATGTTACAGGCTACATGTCATCCTGTAAGAATCATCTCCATCTTACCTATTGTTATCCCCACAGTAGCAACAAGAAAATTGAATATCACAGGGGTTAAATAGCAGTTAATAACTGGCAATGTCTGGTTGACTTCAAAGTTTGTGCTATTAACACTTTGTATTTTAAACTTCTCAATTTTATTTCCAACAAGAGAAAGTGATTGGCTTTCTCATGGGCCCAGGGATATCTGAGAATTTCCTGGACCTAAGTTTGCATTAAAACTGCAGAAAAGTCATTTACTTCAACTGCATTTATTTGGAATTCTTCTTTTCCAGTCAACATGTTAATAAAAATGAGATAAGTATTTTTATTAGGAAATACTGTTTCGTTGGGTTATGTTCATCTATGTCAAAGATATTATCTTGCTGACATCAAGAGGAATGATTTGCTGCAAAAAAGCTTGTCCTGAAAATCCATGTTCCAGTGGCAGAAATGCACTCTTTCCAGAATGACCATCCTCCACCCCTCCAAAAAAGTAGGAACATCACTAATAGCCACATTCACCAAAGTAAATTAAAATCAAGGTACAGAAATCTCCAATAATGATAGCAGTTAATAGCTAATATCGTTCCCCATGTTGATGAGCAGCCTATGCAAAGTCAGAATTAATATTTTATGTCTTCTGATCAATCTTTTAAAAAATTCTTCTGTTTTTAGCTTTTCATATGTGGTCTGGGTCTCTGGGTGGATAAAGTTTGCTCTGAGTTTGGTTTGTGTACTGTGCCTAACAGGAAACAAACACAGTGTTTTAAAGTGTCAGCAGGAATATGTGTAAAGACTGTGAGTGAATCACTCCTGGGAGGAGGACTAGAGTCAAGCAGCCCCAGCCTGACTCATTAAAGTCAACCTCATCTAGTGTCACAACCAGTGTGCCCTGAGAAAATCTATGGTGGCTATTCTGGGGGCAAGAAATAACTACGTCATATTTTAAAGGAAAGGCATCAATCCTGCATTTTTTTCAACCTTGAAACACAATAAAGTACAGAAAAGAGAAAAGGAAGCTGTTCTGATTATTTTTCCTGAGACAATGGATAGAAAGGCCTAGACCTCATAAGCAGACTATTTTGGAAAAGCTATGACTGTCTCAATTTCAAAGACGTGTGAATAGATACTCAACCTTGAATAGCTTGAACAAAGCTCTGTAGAACTTCTAGACTCCTAAGGTGCAAATATGGAAGACTCAATGAAGAAGGCCCTTTCATAAAGGCAGCTCATACATATTCTCTTACGTTTTCTATAGATGGTTCTCACCTTGGTGACATTTACCAACAGCAAAAATGATATTATGAATAGAGCTCATTTTGCAAACTATCAGAAACTGATACTTTTAATTGGTAAGTATTTATACAGGCAGAAGCTATGCTGAATTGATATATACAGCAAGGACTAAATCATTTTTAAATCCTGATCAGAATCGTTCTTTTGCAGAGGCACTGTAGAAGCTCTTACTCTTCTGGGCCGCAGAATTTTCCACCTTCCCCCTAGTTAGTAAAGTTTTATGTTTTGTTTTTCTTTTAACGAGGTACCAGGATTTTTTTATTTCCATGATTAGGGAAATAGCTTAAATATCCATAGAAGTATATCTCACTCACATTAACCTAATGTTGATCCCTTTCAATTTGCTGATTGGGGAAGATGTGTAAGATAAGAGATACCCTCTTGGGGTTCAGATGTTGAATGAAGGAAGATGACAAGGAGCAGGAAAGAGCATGTGGAGAAAAAATTCATCTACTTAAAATGGGGCAACATATGCTTCTTTAAAGCAGAAACATTTCACATGAAGAGTCTGACTTATGTGAGGATTGTGGGGCCGCTGGAATGGATAAGTCAATGAAAGAGCCATAGTTCATTGCCTTGCTCAATGCTTTCACAAAGATTTTCATTTTAAATGAGGACATATTTTGATAATATCAACATTATAGGAATAAAGTTACATTGGCTTAATCCCTAGACAGACTTTTCCCTATGACATCAACAGGTACATTCTTGAAGGAAGCTAATTCTGACAGCTACATGAGAATATATATACCCCCACACCCAAAGTACAAGTTGCTCAGTAGATGAGTGAGAAAATGGCCATTTCCATATAATACTCTATTAGATTTCAGTGGAAAAGCAACATTTCTACTGTTTTAAGAAACTTACTACTATCAAATGACCAAAACAGAATTTTATCACAAATACAGTAGTCTAACAGTTTCTATTTTGTTTTCCTATTAATGGGGGACAGTGTAACTTTTTTTTTATTTTAAAAGCAATAACAAGAAGGCAAACGCATAAGACTGGCTAAGAATCTATTATAGTGAAACGTGAACATTAATCTTGCTCTAAACAACTTGCTTGGGTTCGATTTGGAAAGAGTTCTTTATAATTCAGGTTAATTGGTCCTAAAAAAAAATTAAACATTTTTAATCTCCAGTTTGCCTCTGCTGAAGCTCGTTGATCAGTAGACTTCCCAACTGTTTCATCTGGCTCCAGGACAAGCATGTCAGATTCTATCAGTCGTGATGCTCCACATGACATCATGGATTACAGAAAAGTGCAGATAATGGCAGGTAATGTGTCACCTCAGAGTATGAGGTCTTAGCTGGGATAAGTCTCAAAAAGTCGCTAATCTGTTATTATAAGTGACACCCTTGTAGATAAAAAGTTCAGGTAGCTGGGCCCTTTGCATTTATTTGGTTTAAAATTTTATCTCAAAAACATGTACAAGTGTAGGTGGTGCCTATGGCTAAGTGGATAGAGCACTGGCTCCATATGCCAAGGGTGGCAGGGTCGAACACGGCCCAGGCCAAACTGCAACAAAAAAATAGCCAGGCTTTGTGGTGGGCACCTGTAGTCCAGCTACTTGAGAGGCTGAGGCAAGAGAATCGCCTAAGCCCAGGAGTTGGAGATTGCTGTGAGCTGTGATGCCACCCACAGCACTCTACTGAGAGTGAAAAAGTGAAACTCTTGTCTCTAAAAAAAAAAAAAAAAAAATGTACAAGTAAGCACAGATTATAAAGTTGGGTCAAGAGCTTGTGGTTACTTTGGAGATAGACAATGGAATTCTCCTACTAACTTAGCTCAAATTTCATCTCATCAGTTAAAATTTTATTTCAAGTTAGAAAAATATATTTTGGTTTTTCAATTGATTCTGATGTTAGTTAAATCTACACAGTACTTATTACTTTTTCAGAAATAAATGCCTTGTGTTTTGCTTTGTTTTGTTTTATCACTGGTATTAAAGGTCATCTATGATTTCCATAATAATTGTTTATGTGAAAGTATTTCAGATTTGACATGGTTAAGAAGCAGATTCAAAAATGAAAGAAAGAAAGAAAAAAGAAAAAATAAATAAAGAAAAGAAAATCAGGTTCAGATCTAAAGAGAAAAGCAATCCAGTTAGTAAAGCTAGGAATAGAACTGCAGAATGCTAGATTAAGAAGTTTTCTTAGAAATCATAGAATTCCTAAAGGTTATACATTTAAATACTATTTTCACAAGATGTTCTGATGTTTGGTTCTACTACCAAAGAAATATGAGTAATGGAGCATTTTGTACCCTCATCTGGAGAGGCTCATTGTAATTATGCTAAATTTATGAAGGGCTCACTCTTAGACATATTTCCAAGTGTACATTAAAGTGAGCATCTGTTAATGAAAATGGTATACAAGGTATAATACAATATGTAAATATTAGTTAACATTAGTTTTGTGTAGTTAACTAAATATCTATAAAACTTCAATGCCTAATGATTATGTGGTATAGAAAAAGAGAATATACTCAGTCCTAAGTAGTTTTTAATCTCTTAAAAATGTAAAAATATCAGATTTCTAATATCAGATTTCAAACAGTCAAATAATCTGGGTTTGTTTTGACTGTGCCTTATTGGGATATTTCTCTTTGTAGCTCAAACGTTCAAGTTGTCTGTCTTTAAGCAACTGTGGATGGAGACTTGTCAGGGTTACATAAAACATTTGTGAATAAGCCTGATGGAAATTAGAATAAGAAATGTTATGTTGATTTTTTTTTTTTTGAGACAGAGTCTCATGCTATTGCCCTCAGTAGAGTGCTGTGAAGTCACAGCTCACAGCAACCTCCAGCTCTTGGGCTTAGGCGATTCTCTTGCCTCAGCCTCCCAAGTAACTGGGACTACAGGTGCCCACCACAGCACTCAGCTAATTTTTGATGCAGTTTGGCCAGGGCGTGTTTGAACCCACCACCCTCGGTATATGGGGCTGGCGCCCTACTCACTGAGCCACAGGCACCGCCCTGTTATGCTGATTTTTAACATGTAAAAACTGTTCAGATAGACCAACCAAAACAAAGTTGTAGAGCCAGGAAATGACCCTAAGTTTCCAGTCTATGCTATCTTCTACTATGTTTGAGTATAGAGAAAAGATAATTTAACAGATAGTTTCCAGGGCTCAAGTTCTGTCAGATGAATTTGGAATTAATGTTTTTACTAAAATGATCTCTGGACATATATTATAGATTAAAAATATAAATATATTCCAAAAAGTTTTATACAAATTACATATCAAACTTGACTTATGATATCTTTTTTTCTTCTTTTTTTATTGTTGGGGATCCATTGAGGGTACAAGAAACCAGGTTTCACTGATTGCATTTGTTAGGTAAAGTCCCTCTTACAATCATGTTTTGCCCCCCAAAGATGTGGCACACACCAAGACCCCACCACCCTTGCTCCTTCCTTCTCTCTGCTCTTCCTTTCCCCACCCCTCCCTCATTCTTTCTCTGCTCTCCCCTTCCCTCACCCCTATTGTGTCATTAATTGTCATTAATTGTCCTCATATCAACATTGAATACATGGGATTCATGCTTCTCTATTCTTGTGATGCTTTACTAAGAATAATGTGTCCCACTTCCATCCAGGCTAATACAAATGCTGTAAAGTCTCCATTTTTTAAAATGGCTGAATAGTATTCCATAGTGTACATATACCACAGCTTGTTAATCCATTCCCGTGTTGGTGGGCAGTTAGGTCATTTCCACATTTTGGCAATTGAAAATTGAGCTGCAATAAACAGTCTAGTGCAAGTGTCCTTATGATAAAAGGATTTTTTTCCTTCTGGGTAGATGCTCAGTAATGGGATTGCAGGATCAAACGGGAGGTCTAGCTTGAGTTCTTTCAGAGTTCTCCATACTTCCTTCCAAGAAAGTTGTATCAGTTTGCAGTCCTACCAGCAGTATAAAAGTGTTCCCTTCTCTCCACATCCATGCCAGCATCTGCAGTTTTGAGATTTTGTGATGTGAGCCATTCTCACTAGAGTTAGATGGTATCTCAGGGTGGTTTTGATTTGCATTTCTCTAATAATTAGGGATAATGAGCATTTTTTCATGTTTGTTAGCCATTCGTCAGTAGAAAAGTTTCCTTAGAACCTAAGTTCCTTCCTTAGAAAAGGTTTTAGTCATGACTCTTGCCCATTGATATATGGGATTGTTGGCTTTTTCATGTGGATTAATTTGAGTTCTCTATAGAAACTAGTTATCAAGCTTTTGTCTGATTCAAAATATGCAAAATCCTTTCCCACTGGGTAGGTTGTCTATTCGCTTTGGTCGTTGTCTCCTTAGTTCTACAGAAGTTTTTGAGTTTAATTAAGTTCCATTTGTTTATTTTTGTTGTTGCAATTGCCATGGCAGTCTTCTTCATGAAGTCTTTGCCCAGGCCGATATCTTCCAGTGTTTTTCCTATGCTTTCTTTCAGGATTTTTATTGTGTCATGCCTTAACTTTAAGTCCTTTATCCATCTTGAATCAATTTTTGTGAGTGGAGAAAGGTGAGGGTCCAGATTCAGTCTTTTACATGTGGATTCAGTTCTCCCAGCACCATTTATTGAATAGGGTGTCTTTCCCCCAAGGTATGTTCTTGATTGGTTTATCAAAAATTAGGTGGTTATAAGATGTTAGTTTCATTTCCTGATTTTCTATTCAATTCCAAATGTCTATGTCTTTATTTTTGTGCCAGTACCATGCTGTCTTGACCACTATGGCTTTGTAGTACAGCCTAAAATCTGGTATGGTGATGTCCCCAGCTTTGTTTTTACTACTAAGAACTGCCTTTGCTATGCGGGTTTTTTTCTGGTTCTATATAAAATGCAGAATCATTTTTTCCAAATCTTGAAAGTATGATGTTGGTATCTTAATAGGGATGGCATTAAATAGGTAAATTGCTTTGGGACATATAGATATTTTAACAATGTTGATTCTCCCTAGCCATGAGCATGGCATGTTCTTCCATTTGTTAATATCCTCTGCTGTTTCCTTTCTTAGGATTTCATAATTTTCTTTATAGAGGTCCTTCACGTCCTTTGTTAGGTATATACCTAGGTATTTCATTTTCTTTGAAGCTATGGTGAAGGGAGTTGTGTACTTAATTAGCCTCTCATCTTGCCATATACAAAGGCTACTGACTTGTGGATATTGATTTTATATCTTGAGACATTACTGTATTTTCTAATGACTTCCAGGAGTCTTGTGGTTGAGTCTTTGGGGTTCTCTAAGTATAAGATCATGTCATCAGCAAAGAGGGAGAGTTTGACCTCCTCTGCTCCCATTTGGATGCCCTTTATTTCCTTTTCTTGCCTAATTGTATTGGTTAGCACTTCCAGCATTACGTTGAATAGTAATGGTGACAGAGGACAACCTTGTCTGGTTCCAGTTCTAACAGGAAAAGTTTTCAGTTTTACTCCATTCAGTAAAATATTAGCTGTGGGTTTGTCATAGATAGCTTTGATCAGTTTCAGAAATGTGCCACATATGCCTATACTCTTCAGTGTTCTAATTAGAAAAGGATGCTGGATTTTATCAA
>CAUYON010087454.1:0-11694 GCA_963573935.1 Arctocebus calabarensis
AGTACAAGCAAGACACTCAAGATAGGTATAATAGTACTACTCACACAAAAACTTGAATTTCACCTCAAAAAAAAATCACAAGACAAAAGAGAAAACAATTTCCCTGTTATAAGATATTTCATGCAAAGTATTAACTCTGCCCCATCAAAAACAACAGATTTTTGATGAAAAAGCTTTCCTATAGAAGAAGATCATAGAGGACCTTCAGAGCTAGAGATGAAAAGTCAATACCTGCTTCAAAGTTTAAAAGGACAGACTGACATTCTTTTGAAGGACTAATGTAGACAGTGACTTTCAAATTGAAGCCAACGCTCATTTACCATTCTGAAAATCCTAAGACTTTTAAGAATTATGCTAAATCTATTGTTTTTGCTCATAAATGGAACAAAGCGTGGATGACAGCACATCTATTTATAGCATGGCTTACTGAATACTTTAAGCCCACTGTTGAGACCTACTGCTCAGAAAAAGATTCCTTTCAAAATATTATTGCTCATTGACAATATATTTAGTCACCGAAGAGCTCTGATGGACATGTACAGATTAATGGTGTTTTCATGCCTGCTAATACAATACCCATTCTGCAAAATACAGATCAAGGAGTACTTTTGACTTTCAAGTTCTCTTTTTGCCTGGGTGATTCACACTTGTAATTCCAGTACTTTAGAAATGAGGCAGGAAGATCACTTGAGGCCAGCAGTTGGAGACCAGCCTGGACAACATAGCAGGGCCCCATCTCCACACAAAAAAAATTTTTTTAAGTAGCCAGGTATAGTGAGTGGTACAATGCCTGTAGTCCCAGCTACTTGGGAGGCTGATGTCAAAGATTACTTGGGTCCCTGAGTTCAAGGTCACAGTGAGCTATGATCAGGTTGCTGCACTCTAGCCTAGATGACAGAGTGAGACCTGTCTCTTTAAAAAAAAAAATTTCGTAAGGCTAAAGATGCCATAGATAGTGATTCTGATGGATCTGGACAAAGTAAACTGAAAATCTCCTGGAAAGAATTCACCATTGTAGATGCCATTAAGAACACGCGTGAGGAGGTTAGAATAGAAACATTAATAGGGTTTGGAAGAAAAGTTACAACATGGATTACTTTGAGGGGTTCAAGACTTGAGTGGAAAAAGTCACCACAGATGTGGCAGAAATACACCAGTAGAAGTAGAATTAGAAGTGAAGCCTAAAGATAGTACTGAATTGCTTCAATCTCATGATAAAACTTCAACAGATAAGGAGTTGCTCCTTATGGAGGAACAAAGAAAATGGTTTCTTGAGCCAGAATCTACTCCTAGTGAAGATGCTGTGAAAATTGTTCAAATGACAACAAAGGATTTAGAATATTATGTAAACTTTCTTGATAAAGTAGCGGCAGGATTTAGAAAGACTGACTCCAATTTTAAAAGAAGTTCCCCTCTGAAGAAAATGCTATCAAACAGGATTTCATGCGATAGAGTCAATTGACGCTGAAAACTTTATTGCTGTCTTATTATAAGAAATTGCGACAGCCACCCCAACTTTCAGCAATCACTGCCCTAATCAGTCAGCAGCTACCAACATCAAGGCAAGACCTTTCACTATCAAAAAATGTCTCCCTGAAGGTTCAGAAAATTTTTAGCTAAAAAAAAGTATTTTACTAAAAATAAAAGTTTTTTTAGTAAAAAAGTATTTGTCAATGAAGCTGTATGTACACTGGTTTTTTAGACATAAAATCATTGCACACTTAATAGACTACACGGTGGTATAAATACAAATTTTATATATACTAGGAAACCAAAAATTTGTGTCACTCACATCATTCTGATATTTACTTTATTACAGTCATCTGGAACTGAACTATAATATCGCCAAAGTATGCCTGCATTTGGGAAAAGTAAGATCTGTCATTTGAAGTTCAAAATACTTCTAGGATTACTAACTTGTTAGCAAACAAGATTTCATTCTCTTTACAAAAACGCCTACCTAATTGCTTGCCAAAAAAATAAATCAACCAAACAAAAATATGATTATGCATAATTCTTGTCAGTTTAAATTGTTTTCATAGTTTTATTTGGGTAATAATCTTATGAAGATAAAGGACCTAAGTAATAGTATTTATGCAGTAAGTATCAGTTAAACTAAGGATGCTGGGTTATTTTTTTTCTATGAACATCTGATGAAATTAATTAAAGCTGGCAGTGAAAAAAAAAATACCAACTGTTGAAATGTCGAAGACATAAAAACATCCTTAGGATGAAAACTTATTACTTTCTCTTTCTTCTCTTTTGCTCCCTAAGCCACTCTTCCTATTACTTCCTTTATATTTCTTAGCTAAGCAGGAGAAAGACAGACTTCTCATGTTTTATACTTTGTGGGAACGTACAGAATTCACTCTCAGTGTGTGCTGCCCAGGCATTGTACCTCTAACACGGTTCTCTTTTTCTGATGCTAATTACACTTCCTAGTTGTCACATAAGCACCTGATATATAGCTTACCTAGACAGTTTAATGCTGGAAATATTTTTTTTAGACCATCTTAAATAGGTCTTAAAATATCTGGATGTAGGATTATAATCTATATGCTTATTTTAAACCAAATATCTTGGCAACAGAGACTAAGATTATAATACTACATATAAACAATAAGAATAATAATATGATTCTTATTTTCTAAACTTAAGAATTAACTATTCTTTTCAGTAAATAAGATCATTAAGAAATGGAAGAAGAAACTAAGGATAGAACAAATTCTACTAAGCATTTGAAAATACTGGGGGGCCGAAGGAAGTGGTAACAGAAGGCTAAGAGAACTAAAATGTGAAATGAATCATTACCAGTTAGTTGACATTGAAATAAATACTTGTTAAATTTGTATAACTGCATGAAGTTTATACTAATAAAGGAATTGTCACTCTAAGTAAACTGCTACCACGCTTTCAGCAATCATCCTTTCATAATTCCTGAGGGTATATTTAAATTAAATAGTACATTGAAAGTTACTAGATCTAATACTTTTAAAGTAACCTTTACAAGCCAAACTTCACCAACCTACTCTGGCCACAGAATATGCCTTTCTAAAAATAACTGGCATATAAAATAGTTAGGCTACTAAAAAGCAACAATAAATGGTTTGCAAAAATAAGCGTTTCAGGCATCAGTACCTTTGGCAGAGAAATGAGCCTGATGTTTATGTTTAATGGAACAAGGCAGTACAGGGCATGAAGGGCCACAAGAAAAATTCTAAGTTTAAGAAAGTATGCAATGAATCGGGGAAATAAAAGAGAAAAGGCAAAAGGTCATGTTCTTCAGTGGTTTGTAGTGGTATTAGAACTGAGGAAAAATAGTTCTAAAGACCCACAGTAGCTTTCTTGTAATGAATAGAGTATTGGGAAGCAAGTGAATTGACAATTATGCTAAGACATGAGGCAGGCTGCAGCCTACAAACATTCTCTTTCTTTACTGTCCTCTGGTTAATGAAAAGTAACCCTACAGAGAATTTTAAGGATGCTACCCTATACCTCAATTTTATTGAAGTAAGCACGAACTTGTGTATTTTTTTAGCTGTCTCATATCTCTAGCTTAGATCAGCGACAGAAGAAATTTTCTAATTCTTTAGGGAGCGAGAACAGGAAAGTGTTGAAGTTATTTCTTTAATTTTCTCCTTTTAAAATAACTGGTGATTTTTCATATCATACAGTATTTCCAAATTCAGAAAGACAATTTAAACTTTACTGAAGTCAAGAATAAGTGCCGCTTTAAGATCAAAAGGTAAGCTAATACAGAGAGCAAGTATCTGTTCAGAGTTTAAATCCAAAGTGTGACCTACTTTTAAGACTTTACAGCCTAGAGGAGAAAGTCTTTAGATCTAAATGTCAGCATGTTCTTTTAAAATTATTATTGTGATTATTTTTAACTCCATCATCTTCTTAATGAAAAAAAAACCCACACAATATATTCTATTTATCTAAAACTAGTGAATACCACATAAAAGAATAAAACATATCTACACAAGAACTATATGAAAATATAAAATGTGTCAGCACTGATAGCAACTGTGAGGAATGTTTATTCTCATATCCTATACAATATTAAAAATTAAAATAATAGGCTTTTTCAATGTTAGATAAATAAAACAGATGGTTAAGAAGGTTTCAGATACTTCCCCCTATTCAGTAAAGACAAATCAGTGAAATACTTTAATTTTTCAAGGTTATGTATTACAATCATGGTATCCCTCAGTAAGCACTGTGTAAGGAAAAAAAACTTTAAAAATATAGAAACCATAGACATAAAAGAATCAAATGCAAGTTTCCAAGGGGACTCAAAGGAAACCACGATACAGTGGTTGAAAGCCATGTCTTTGAAGTAGATAGACATGGGTTTCTTGGCTATAATATTTCTCATTGAATGACGATAGCCTTAGTTTTCTCATCTGTAAAATGAGAACAAAAATAACACTATCAATTTCAGTGCATTTTGGTGAAAATTAGATGAAATAATAATTGTAAAGTGCTCAAACACTTCAGTGCTCCTGGTATCAGGAAAATAATGACAGTTATTCTTTTATTTTGATACAGCATGAAGCAATTTAAAAGTAAACAAATATTAAGAAATAGTTGCTATTTTAGTATTTCTCAGAATATGCTAACCAGAAGTCAAGGGTGTATTTCAAATCAAAGGAGCAGACCATTTTGTCATCAAGATACCATCAAAGAGTATTGTAGAATCCAAGCCACAAGTCACTACCCTCAAGGAGATTCTAATCCAAAACACATGACACTGCTATCAACTAACATGTAAAAGGTTGGAGACACTGGCTCAGCATCTGTAGCTCAGTGAGTAGGGTGCAGGCCACATACACCAAGGCTGGAGGGTTCGAGCCCAGCCCCAGCCTGCTAAACAACAATGACAAACTGTAACCAAAAAATAGCCGGGTATGTGGCAGGCGCCTATAGTCCCAGCTACTCAGGAGGCTGAGGCAAGAGAATTGCTTAAGCCCAAGAGTTTGAGGTTGCTATGAGCTGTGATGCCACAGCACTCTACTGAGGGTGACATTGTGAGACTCTACTGAGGGTGACATTGTGAGACAGAGTCTCAAAAAAAAAAAAAAAAAGGCCGGAGACATTAACAGATAATTGTACAACAAAGTTATTCCAGAAAGAGTGAAAGAGCCAAGAAAGTGAAGGAATTAAAACTTAAAAACATTCATTCACGAGTAAGGTTCACATATCAGAATTTCTTATTCCAAAAATGAGGCGGAAAGGCATTTAGGGAATAATTTTTTAACTTTTCCCTGCCTTATCAGTGCCAGCGAAAACACTACTTTTGCTTTTATAGAGTACTTACTACAATAAAACTATGAGACAAGTTTTGATGAGTGTTTGGAGATGGACAATGATGTCCATATCCACAAGGAAAGAATCATGGTCACATTATAATGATTAAAACCATTTCACTGAGTCTTAATCACATGATCAAAATGTGTAAAGTTGTAAGGAAATTTCTTTCTCCTGTTTTTCCATCATGTTGTTATGATAATTCTTTAAGAAAAACTTATTCCAATAGGCAACTAGGAAAAGATTTTCAAAGCTTTAACACAATGATACTACTATTTATTGTTTAATGAGTACTCTCTCTGATTTGTATTTACCGTCTCCATTTCTTCTAAATGTTCTAACTTACCCCTTGGGAAGGTAGTGAATAGCATAATTTTGTTCATCAGGCTCTAAAAATCCATTTAATTTTAATATTTCTTTCTTTTAAGTGCCATGTATATTAAATTATTCTAGAAAAAACTAATTGATGCTAATATTTTAGTTTTCTTTTGAAAACAAGTGCATTTTCTTCTGACATATTAAGTCCTAGTTATTACTTCTCCTTGTTAGCAAATCAGCCAAAAACCCAGATTCTGTATAGATTCCAATATCTGTCAAGAACTGAGTTGATTCATTAATACACTAATTTACCAAATCTGATTTCAGATCTCAGTATGAATGTGAACTTTTCTCCTGTAAGATACTTACAAGAGAGGTTACCAAGAAGAAAGTACTACTGACACAAAAGGAGCATGAGAACTTGGCATGTTATAATCAATGAGAAAACAAATGTATGTAAACTTCTAAGCTGATAAGAGAATTAAAATAGTAACAATAGCTAACACTAAATACAGAACTTACTATTGATACCTTCCAAGAACTGCTCTAAGCACTTTGTGTCACGTATGTGTATGCATATGTTAGTTTTAGTTCTCCTGACAAGTCTTAGGGTAGGTACTGCTATTATCTCCCATTTTAAAACTGTAAAAACTCAACCAGCTAATAAGTGGCTGAGATTGAATTTGAATCTAGGCATCACTTCTGGAGTCTACACTATTAACCACTGCACTATAAAAACACTCAAACTCAACTCACTAGCCTCTAGCTCAGTATAATACATATAAAAGCAAATTAAAATGTGAAATGCCAAAAAAATACATATCACAAAACAAGTCTTACAACATAAATTCATTTTAGTGGGATGGAGATAGAAAGATACTCCATCTAAGCTTCTGTATAACAATATATATCAATAGGAATTCTCAATTGCTGGAGAAAACGAAATTACCAAAAGAGTAGAAAGTAGATTCCAAATTGCTGAGGAAGCTAAACAACCAGGCTCAGAAAATACGGTATATGACAATAAGGAAGGCCTGGCATAGATCAGATCCCAGCCAGGTTTAAGGCCCAGAATGAGCATGGAGGACAGCACGGGCACTCTAGAATGCCGAATGTGACATCTGAAAAGTGGATGTTGTCACTACTCCCACTGCCATACTGAACTGTATTCTTCTCTCTCACTGGTTCCTGACTGAAAGCCCAGAGTGAATGAATTTGACTGGCTAACCCTAGGTTGAACACCTGTAATCTAGTAACACAGAAGAGGCCAGGAAAGTAAGCATTTGGTTTTGTTGGCTTTTCGAGTGGGAGCTGTGCTCTGCTTCCAAGACTCATGCGCTCTACAGCCCATTTAGTGGCACAAGGAGGCATGACTGTCCTCCATAAGGTCACTCTAAAAGGTAAGTTATTTATACATACATATGCTTCTTGAACATATTCCTATTTTAAGCTTTTAGTAATCTTCAGGGATGTTAAAGGCCTAAAGATTACCTCTTCATTTAATATACAGACACCTTCTTGGTGTCCTAAAACTATCTCTTTCAAATTTTGAACAATTATTAATAATTTTAGTTTTAGGCTTAGCATATGGGTATATGGGAGAGAAGGGTTTGTATGAATTAACTTAACCTTGCTATGTTGACAGCAAGGCTGTTTCAAAAACCTTTTTTAAGGTTAAAATACAGGGTGGCGCCTGTGGCTCAAGGAGTAGGGTGCTGGCCCCATATACCAGTTCAAACCTGGCCCCAGGCCAAAAACAAAAGAATAACTGCAAAAAAACAAAAAACTAATAAGGTTAAAATACAAATTTAAACTCCTTATTTAAAAATAATTCGGGTGGCACCTGTGGCTCAACAGAGTAGGGTGCCGGCCCCATATGCCAGAGGTGGAGGCTTCGAACCCAGCCCTAGCTAAAAACTGCAAAAAAAAAAAAAATTCTAGGCCTACAGAAAAGTTGTTAAAAATATTACAGAGAGCTCCCCTCATATACCCTTCACTCAACTTCTCCTAATGTTAACATCTACCATAACCATGGTATAATTATTGAAAAGGCAGAAAATTAACACTGACAGAATTCTATCAACTAACGTATACACCTTATTCCAACTTTAACAGTTTTCCCACTGGTGTGCTTTTTATGGTCCATATCAAATCCAGGACCCCACATTGCATTTAGTTGTCATGTCAGACTCCTCTACTAAGGGACAGCTCATGATTTTGAAACATGAAGAGTATTGGCTAATTATTTCACAGACTGTCTCTCAAACAGGGTTTTTCTGATGTTTTCCCTTATTGGGCTGAAATTATACATTTTGGCAAGAATGTAACAGAAGCAATATTATACCTTCTCATGTGTGACATCAGGAGTTATATGATGTTACTACTTCTCTATAATAGGTGATAATATCTTTAATCACTTGGTTAAAGTGGCAGATTTATTCAGTGTAAAGTTACTATTTTCCCTTTGTGCTTGATAAGTATCATGTGAAGAAATACCTTAAGACTGTATAAATATTCTTTCTCATTATATTGTATCTTTGTCCAACTAACTTTGGTATCCATCCATGATTCTTTATTGTAATAATTATTACCTAAAGTATTTGTCTCACGGTAATTTTCTACTTCTATCATTCCTTCTATATTTATTAACTGGATTTCTATTGTAAAGAGTTATTTCTTCTCATGGCTCGGCGCCTGTGGCTCAACGGGCTAAGGTGCCAGCCATGTACACCTGAGCTGGCGGGTTCGAATCCAGGCTGGGCCTGACAAACAACAATGATGGCTGCAACCAAAAAATGGCCGGGTGTTGTGGTGGGCGCCTGTAGTCCCAGCTACTTGGGAGGCGGAGGCAGGAGACTCGTTTGAGCCCAGGAATTGGAGGTTGCTGTGAGTTGTAATGCCACAGCACTTGATCCAGGGTGACAGCTTGAGGCTCGGTCTCTAAAAAAAAAAAGAGTTATTTCTTCTCTATTTATTAAATTATTTATATCAGTATGAATTCATGAACATTTAATTTATTCTATAGATTACTGGATTATACTTTATATGCTTATCCCAGATTTGGCCACTAGAAACCCCTTCCAGCCTACTTGTGTGTCCTTTTGACAAGCTCCAGTCATTTTTTAAATAAAATTGTTTGAAGTTTGACTAACATAATTGCGAAAATATATTCCAGAGTGAGCTCCAGTAGGCTAATTTATCTATTTTTAAAAATACACTGGGAAGTTTCCTTTGTGGTCACAGTTCTATCAAATCCAATTCTACAGCGCCAAATACTACAGATGTAAATTTTGGGATGAAGTTTTGCAACCGGAGGTGGTGTTTTAGCAGTTCTTTAACCTACTCTACTCATTTTACAGAAGGAGACTGAGGCTTGAGGAGGACTGTCTCAAAACTAGCTATTGTACTAGCTGTGTACAAAACTAGCTATTTAAGGACTTTCCCTTAAAAGTGCTCTTCCAGTGCTCTTCCTTCATCACTAGAGTGGTGTCCTCTTCCCTCCCCTATCAAATTTAGTCCACTGACACACTGAGAAATACATCTCTTATGAGGTTAATTGTGCCATCTCACTCAAGGATACGCGTCAAGAAGGAAATATGATCCACAGTTGAGTAGAGCAGGAAGAAAGCTAGTAAAAATCATAGTTAAGCATAGGCCAGAGGTCCTCAGCAAAGTGGTAATATAAGTGCAGGAGGCACAGGGTCATGGCATGGGCAATCAGCAAATGCAAAGAAATTAGGCTAGAGGACTATGGAAGAAGGTTTCAGCAAGGTTTCAGAAACAGAAATCTAGCCCCAAGTCAAAAGGTTTCTTTCTTTCTTTCTTTTTTTTTTTTTTATGATCCAGGGGCACAGATACAAACCCTAAGAATTAGTAAATCAATTCCTTTATTTATTCAACTAGGTTGGATATGAAGGTGAGGATTTTGTGACTCATGTCCAAAACTGAATTTAACCCACACAGTGAATTTACTACAGCCTTTCCTTCTCTTTCCATCTACACAGGCTCATCTTCCTGCCTTGACAGGTGGCCTGGGTATCTAGTTACTTATTATCACAAATCACTCATACTTCATTACCTATATACAAGTATTTATACAAACATTTACCAAGCTGTATCATATGAGTCCTATATCCTAACTATTTCTTTAATATAAAGACTCTCTGCTCTCCACTCTGACTCCCATACTTGGTTGAGGTTCTCACCATATCCCTCTTGGAACTGGATTCATCAGACACCTACTAACTGGCCCCCTGCTTCTTGCCTTAATTTCTTCCAATCTACCTTTCATATAGACAACAAAGTTAATTCCTCAAAAACGCAAGTCTTATCATGTATTTCTTTTGCTTAAAGACTTTTACTAAAAGGGGGAAACAAGAGGCTTCCTGTTCATCTCACGCCACCTCAATACCACCAAGAGCAGGATGGAAAATCACTGTATGGGTTAGAGATGCGTTTGAAAAAGCATATTCAATCTATCTACTG
This sequence comes from Arctocebus calabarensis, assembly GCA_963573935.1. Lineage (NCBI taxonomy): Eukaryota > Metazoa > Chordata > Mammalia > Primates > Lorisidae > Arctocebus > Arctocebus calabarensis. The sequence goes on from CAUYON010087454.1 coordinate 10,117, forward strand.
TTTTTGTGACACACAGAGTACAGAAAGCAAAGCTTAACAAAGGCTTCAGAGATCACAGGAAAACATAAAATATGTATTCTTTTTGAGAATATTAAAAATCCTTTCTGGTAAAACAAAATAGATATACTTGGTCCAAGTCTACCTTTGTAAATGGGGAAACTCCACACAAATTGGCAATCACTATCAAACTTGAACATACACACATGCACACACAGTCCTATTTGTTTCAGGTTTATATAGAGGGGCACTGTCTAAGAATATGGATTTAGGAATATAGCAGAGAACATTTTTATATTTTGGCTTGTATCTCATATAATGAAATATTCTTAATTTATTGCTATAAAAATGTCTATCATGTATTTTGCTGTAACTTTAAACTAGTATTCAATGAAATGTCTAAAATATCATTCCTTCTTTGAGACATACAGTTTATATATGGGAAAACATTCACACCCCATCCAAGTATCTTTAGTATCTCCATATGTTGTAACTCATAGCATTTTGGAAGCTTGCTATGCTACTAAATGGTTTATAGGCTAACCTTCCTAGGTTTAAAGTTAAAAATAGCAGAATGTCATCTCGCTATTAGATATAGTCAATAACAAAGAATTCCATTTAAGTTATGGCGATGGCCATTTGAACTTAGCAAAGTGCTTTAATTTTGTGCCATTTCCATAATTTTGATTCACTGTCTCAGTAACTAATTATATAATGCATAAATATAGGATAGAACAAATTATTTCTTTCAATGTATGTGGTCCTGACATATTATTTTCCTTAAGAGAAAGAGTTATAAAAATTTTAAGTACTTCTAATGCAGTCAATTTTAAGTGTCAGCAATACAACTAAAGGAACAAAATTGTGGTAGTTTCTCCTTGCCTAATTATTCTCATATATGATTAACAATGGGGAAAAGGGGTGGCCTGTCCCCAGAGGTAAAGACCTCCTGGGACAGTGACCCCATCGGAGCCCAAACTGGACCGAGGGTACCTGGGGAAAATTCTTATGGCTCCAGCTTGCATCATCACCCCTCAAGAGCCCCAGGTTTACCTTATAGTGTAGCGCCAGGAGATAAAATTTCTTTTGGACACTGGAGCAACCTTTTCTGTACTTCTCTCTAGCCTTGGTCTTTTATCCCCCAAATCCATAATTATACAGGGGGTGTCTGGAAAGCCAGTTACCAAATTTTTCTCTCAGCCTTTAAGCTGGAATTGGAATGACTTGCTGTTCTCTCATGCCTCCCTAATCATGCCTGAAAGTGCTGCTCCCCTTTTGGGGAGGGACATACTAACTAGAATAGGAACTTTTCCCTCCTGGAAATCTAGTCATGATCAAAACTCTTCCCTCTAATTCACCTTCCCTAACCCCAACTTGGGAAGTCCCCTTTCTTGTTATCTTGTCGTCTTCTACAGCTGTTAAAGTTATAGGAGTCGATTTCTGCATACATCATTCACGAGTAAAATCCTGGAACCCTCCATCTTCAACGGAGGCAGACAGTGAAGACAGCCAACCACAGACCACCTACACTTGTGAGCCAAAAGAAAGTTTGAAGTTATTATTCAGGAAACACCAAAAAAA
>CAUYON010087461.1:0-32389 GCA_963573935.1 Arctocebus calabarensis
CCACAGGCACCGAGCCCTATAGTGTGACTTTTAAATTAAAGGGAAACAGGTAACCAAATTTTATAAATCATAGCCAGTTGGATCACATGCAAATTCCTTCATAAATTCTCTCTCTTTTTTTTTTTTTTTGTAGAGACAGAGTCTCACTTTGTCACCCTTGGTAGAGTGCTGGGGCATCACACAGCTCACAGCAACCTCCAACTCCTGCGCTTAGGTGATTCTCTTGCCTCAGCCTCCCAAGTAACTGGGACCCACAGGTGCCCGCCACAACACCCGGCTAACTTTTTATAAATTTTCTCTGCCGCGGTGCCTGTGGCTCAAAGGAGGAGGGCACCGACTGGATGTGCCGGAGGTGGTGGGTTCAAACCTAGCCCTGGCCAAAAACTGCAAAAAAAAAAAAAAAAAAAATTTTTCTCTAGCTCAGCAGCTAGGGTGTTAGCCACATACATCAGAGCTGGCGGGTTCGAACCCAGCCCAGGCCTGCCAAACAACAGTGACAACTACAACCAAAAATAGCCAGGTGTTGTGGCGGGCACCTGTAGGCCCAGCTATTTGGGAGGCTGAGATAAGAGAATCGCTTAAGCCTAAGAGTTGGAGGTTGCTGTGAGCTGTGACAACATGGCACTCTACCCAGGGCAACAGCTTGAGACTCTGTCTCAAAAAAACTAAAAAAAATTTTTTTCTCTATAAGGTGGCACCCATAGCTCAGTGGGTAGGGCGCCAGCCACGTACACCGAGGCTGGCAGGTTCAAACCTGACCCTCGGCCAGCTAAAACAACAATGACAACTGCAACAATAACAACAAAAAAATAGCCTGACGTTGTGGCGGGCGCCTATAGTCCCAGTTACTTAGGAGGCTGAGGCAAGAGAAATGCTTAAGCCGAAGAGTTTGAGGTTTCTGTGAGCTTACACCATGGCACCCTCCCCAGGGCGACAGATTGAGACTTTGTTTTCTCTATAAAGCATTTACTACTTTCTCATACTCTATCATTTACTCATTTGGTTTATTGTGTGCCTCAGTCTATCATTCCACTAGAAGTCAAATTTTATTTTTGGTCTTTTTAGTCACCGCCGCATTCCTTATGTCTAGCATACGTGGCAGGTTCTTACTAATAAACATTTGTTGAATAAATTCATGAGTCTGGAGAAATGAATGACTGAACATCCTTTAGGATAAATACAATAAATACTATTTCTCTGAAGCAGGGGATAGAGAAGAGTTCGTAGCCATCGAGGAGCTAACAACTCAATGCTCAGTTTTGCAGACACTACAAATATCATCTCTAGTCCACGTTTGGCAGCAAATACACTAAAATTAGCATGATATAGAGAAGATTAGCAGGGCCCCTACACGAGGATGACACTGGAATAAGCAAAATGTTCCATTTTCTTTTTTAAAAATATTATCTCTATATTTTGCAAGTATCCTTTGAGAAAACTAGTGTCCATAAATTCATTCGTTTGTTCATTCAACAATCATTTATCGAATACCTACTACGTGTCAGACCCTGTTCTAGACATTGGTGATGCAAAGCACAAGAAAATGTCCTGCCCACCTGGAACTTGCATTCCAAAAGAAAGATGGGCCATATACGCAAACACATATCAGATGGTGAAGGGGCTAAGGAGAAAATGAAACTGGCAAAGAGTGGTGGGGAGCAGTTTAGATACAGTGGTGGAGGAAGGTTTCTCTGTGGGTTTGATAAGACCTCAGTGATGATAAAGAGCCAGCCAGGTAAATACGCAGGAGAGATCAGTTGGCTTTGGAGCCCAGATCATGAGATGGGATGAGCTTTGTGCCTAAGGAGCATCAAGAGGAGTACATGGCTGGCTCGGCGCCTGTAGCACAGTGGTTAGGGCGCCAACCATATGCCAGGGCTGGCAGGTTCGAACCCGGCCCAGGCCTGCCAAGGAACAATGACAACCACAACCAAAAAATAGCCAGGTGCTGCTCTGTGGCGCAGTGAGTAGAGCGCCAACCCCGTATACCAAGAGTGGCGGGTTCGAACCCAGCCCTGGCCAAACTGCAACAAAAAATAGCCGGGCGTTGTGGCGGGTGCCTGTAGTCCCAGCTACTGGGAGGCAGAGGCAAGAGAATCACCTAAGCTCAAGAACTGGAGGTTGCTGTGAGCTGTGATTCCACAGCTCTGTACGGAGACTGTCTCAAAAAAAAAAAAAGAAAGAAAAGAAAGAAAGAAGAGCACATGTCAGAGGGAGAGATGAAGAGAGGGCCTCAGAGTAGGAGGCAGGAATTGGATCAGAAGTGACATATTATTTTTTTAATTTTTGAGACAGACTCTCACTCTGTCACCCTTGGTAAAGTGCCATGGCGTCATAGCTCACGGCAACTCTTGGGCTCAAGTGATTCTCTTGCCTCAGCCTCCCCAGTAGCTGGGGCAACAGGCAGCTACCACAATGCCCAGCTATTTTTATAGATGGGGTCTTGCTCTGGCTCAGGCTGGTGTCGAACCTGTGAGCTCAGGCAATCCACCTGCCTCAGCCTCCCAGAGTGCTAGGATTACAGACGTGAGCCACTGCACCTGGTCAAGTTTTTCTATCTTCACTAGAGACAGGTTCTAGCTCTTGCTCAGGCTGGTCTTGAACTCCTGACCTCAAGCAATCCACCTGCCTCAGGCTCCCAGAGTGCTAGGATTATAGGGTGAGTCACTGTGCTTGGCTGTGACATATTTTTTATTTTCATTTTTTTGAAACACTCAAAAAAACAAGTAAGAGTGTCACTATGTCATCCTCAATTGAGTGTCCGTCACGTCATAGCTCACAGCAACCTCAAACTCTTGAGCTTCAGCGATTCTTTTGCCTCAGCCTCCCAAGTAGCTGGGACTACAAGCACCCACAACAATGCCCAGCTATGTTTGGTTGCAGTTGTCATTGTTGCTTAGCAGACCTGGGCCAGGCTAGAACCCGCCAGCTCTGGTGTATGTTGCCAGCACCCTAACCACTGAGCCACAGGCATTGAGCCACTGTGACTTTTTTTTTTTTTGAGACAGAGTCTCAGTTTGTTGCCCTCGATGGAGTGCTGTGGCCTCACAGCGCATCACAACTCACAGCCACCTCCAACTCTGGGGCTTCACTAAGTCTCTTGCCTCAGCCTCCCAAGTAGCTGGGAGTACAGGTACCCACTTCGCTATTTTTGGTTGCAATTCTCATTGCTGTTTTAGCCGGCCTGGGCCAGGTTTGAACTCACCACACTTGGTATATGGGCTGGCGCCCTACCCACTGAGCCACAGGCACAGCCCAGTGTGACTTTACAGTTCGGCCAGGGCTGGGTTTGAACCCGCCACCCTCAGTATATGGGGCCGGTGCCCTGCTCACTGAGCCACAGGCGCCACCCTGCTTGTTTGTTTGGCTGGGGCTGGGTTTGAACCCGCCACTTCTGGCATATGGGGCAGTGCCATACTGTTTGAGCCACAGGCACCGCCCCTTATGTAAAAAGTTTGGATTTGATTGGAAGTGTAGTGAGAAGTTATTAGAGTGCTTTAAGGAAAAGGAATGATATGATCTGTTATATACAGTATTTTTGAAAGCAACCGAAGGAGAATGGAGCAAGAATAAAAACAGGATGCAGTTAAGATGTTTTTGCAGCAATAAGAGATATATGGGTGATCTGAACTGGGGTTTTAGAAGAAAGGGGCTTTACATTGTGTTTAGATATGAATCTTTCAGAGTCACCCTTTTAGTAAAAGTAGTTACAGGAAGGAAGCAATACCTTTTCTTTCAGCAAAGCTTTCACAATTTGTGAAATTTGTATATACACGCAAATAACATATAGTGGGGGGATGAGAAAAAGAAGAGGAAACAAGAGTGAGATAATTTACAATGCTGTATAAGTAAATAATTGAGATATTTTATGAATTAACACTATTTCCTATATTAGATGTTTTATTACTACTTTTTTCCCCCATTTGTAAAATCCCACCCCTACAACTATATCCACAAAAGAAAAAAAAATGTTTAACTGGCTTTGGAGTCAACACAAGCCTTGGGGTTAGAGTTTACATTTCCTGGAAGATCAAGACTCTTCAGTAAAAACTTTCGTTAATCATAGTACTTATTTATTTATTTATTTATTTTTTAAGAGACAGAGTTTACTTTGTCACCCTCGGTAGAGTGCTGTCCCATCACAGCTCACAGCAACTTGCAGCTTTTGGGCTTAGGCGATTCTCTTGCCTCAGCCTCCTGAGTAGCTGGGACTACAGGCACCCACCACAACACCCGGCTATTTTTTGTGGCAGTTTGGCTGGGGCAGGGTTCAAACCTGCCACCCTTGGTATATGGGGTTGGCGTCCTATTCACTGAGCCACAGGCACCGCCCCCCATAGTACTTACTTTTTATTGTTAACTTATTTAAGTTATTATGAAATTTTTTTTGAGACAGAGCCTCAAGCTGTCACCCTGGATAGAGTGCTGTAGCATCTTATCTCACAGCAACCTCCAATTCCTGGGCGCAAGCGAGTCTCTTGCCTCCGCCTCCCAAGTAGCTGGGACTACAGGTGCCTGCCACAACGCTCGGCCATTTTTTTTGGTTGTAGCCGTCATGTTTGTTTGGCGGGCCAGGCTTGATTTGAACTCGCCAGCTCAGGTGTATGTGGCTGGCGCCTTAGCCTGTTGAGCCACAGGTGCCGAGCCAGTTATTATGAAATTTTAACCATAAAAATTTATAGTAAAAATTTATAGAGAGGGCGGGCGATGTGGCTCATACCTGTAATCCTAGCACTCTGGAAGGCCAAGGTGGGTGGATTAGTCTGCATTCCTTTTTAATCAATACAGGACTGAAAAATCATTATTTATTTATTGAAGTATGATTGAAAAATAAAAATTGTTTGTTTTTACAGCGTACAACAGGATTTTTTATTTTTTTTAAGAAACAGTCTCACTTTATTGCCCTCAGTAGAGTGCTGTGACGTCACAGCTCACAGCAACTCCAACTCCTGGGTTTAGGCGATTCTCTTGCATCAGCCTCCCAAGTAGCTGGGACTACAGGCGCCCGCCACAATGCCCGGCTATTTTTTTGTTGCAGTTTGACTGGGGTCGGTTTGAACCCACCATCCTTGGTATATGGGGCCAGCGCCCTACCCACTGACCCGCAGGCACTGCCCAATTTTTTTTTTTTTTTTTTTTTTTTAGAGGCAGAGTGTCACTCTGTTGCCCTGGGTAGAGTGCCATCATGTCATCATAGTTTACAGCAACCTTAAACTCTTCAGCTCAAGTGATCCTCTTGCCTCAGTTTTCTGAGAAGCTGAAACTATAGGCACCCACCCCAACAACTGGCTGGTTTTCCTATTTTTAGTAGAGATAGGGTCTGGCTCTTTTCTTTTCTTTTTCTGTTTTGTTTTGGTTTTTTTTTCTGAGACAGTCTCACTTTGTTGCCCTCAGTAGAGTGCTCTCATATCACAGCTCATGGCAACCTCAACTCTTGGGCTCAAGCAGTCCTCTTGCCTCAGCCTTTCGAGTAGCTGCGTCTATAGGCATTCACCACAGCACCCGGCTAGTTTTTAGAGACAGAATCTCGCTCTTGCTCAAGGTCTCAAACTCCTGAGCCAAGCAATCCACCCACCTTAGTCTCCCAGAGTGCTAGGATTACAGGTGTGAGCCACTGCGCCAGGCCCTACAATGAGATTAGAGAATCTAATCTCTAGGGTTTGAGTGGAGCACATTCTCCTCTCCTAACCCCAAAGGCAAGAACCACTTGTTGAGTGCTGGCAGGTTTTATCAAAATGAGTGTCCAAAGTAAAAATAAAGTTAAGTTGAGGGTGGCGCCTGTGAGTAGGGCGCCGGCCCCATATACCAAGGGTGGCTGGTTTGAACTCGGCCCTTCCAAAAAAATAGCCAGGCCTTGTTGCAGGTGCCTGTAATCCCAGCTACTTGGGAGGCTGAGGCAAGAGAATCTCCTAAGCCCAAGAGCTGCAGGTTGCTATGAGCTGTAACACCAAGGCACTCTACCGAGGGAGACAAAGTGAAACTCTGTGTCTTAAAAAAAAGAAAAAAAAAAAAAATTAAGTTGAATTCACAGCTAATGGGCCGGGGGCAGTAATCCTCGCTTATACCTGTAATCCTAGCACTCTGGGAACTGAGGCCAGTGGATTGCTTAAACTCAGGAGTTGAGATCAGCCTGAGCCAAAGTGAGATCCCATCTCTCCTAAAAATAGAAAAACTAGCCAAGTGTTGTGGTGGATGCCTACAGTCCCACCTACTCTGAGCTTGAACCCAAGAGTTTAAGGTTGCTGTGAGCTATGACTACATGGCACTCTACCGAGAGCGACACAGTGAGACTCTATCTCAAAAAAAAAAAAGAAAAATGACAAATGGCCGAAAGAAAGGGAGAGAAAAACACTATTCCTTGTTTTTGTTGAATAAATGGTCTATGACAAAAGTGAAAGAGAGTAAGATGGTAACGTGTAGAAAAAAGGGAGGCATTAGAATGATTATGGAGGAGGGGGAAAGTAAACATGGGTTGTATGAGAATTGAAGGCACTTGGTCGTCCCCAGGAATAGTCTCTGGGTTGACCCTTGAAAATTAGGAAAGTTAGGGCAATGCCTGTGGCTCAACATATACTGGAGGTGGTGGGTTCAAAACTGACCCTGGCCATTAAAAAAAAATTAGAAAAATTAGGGTTAGAGACTCTTGCACATTGTCTCCAGATCCTGAAAAGCTCCCTCAACCCACCCTTTTTTTTGTTTTGTTTTTGAGACAGAGCCTCAAGCTGTCACCCTGGATAGAGTACCGTGGCATTACAGCTCATAGCAACCTCCAATTCCTGGGCTCAAGCGAGTCTCTTGCCTCCGCCTCTCAAGTAGCTGGGACTACAGGCGCCTGCCACAACGCCGGGCCATTTTTGGTTGCAGCCATGATTGTTGTTTGGCGGGCCCGGGCTGGATTCGAACCCGCCAACTCAGGTGTACGTGGCTGGCGCCTTAGCCCATTGAACCACAGGCGCTGAGCCGTCAACCCACCCTTTTTTATTGCAGTAAATTGACATAATATACAATTAACCATTTTAAAATGTACGTCAGTGGCATTTGGTGCATTCAGAATGTTGGGCAACCAGTACCACTGTCTAGGTTTACCTCTTTTTTTCTTTGTGTGCTTATATTCAAATCTTCTCCTTCAATCCCACTGGCATGCCTTTCATTGTTGTGGGGTGTACCTGTTTCATCATACAAACTCTATTGTATCGAGCTATCATGTCTGCTGAGACCCAGTCTTCAAAATGTCCTTTCCTAATTTTTGGCTAGATTTGTCCTTCATGAAACCAGTTAAGGGGCCAGAAGTTTTCCTGGCTTATTCCTGTGAGAAGTGACAGAGAGTGTAGGCAACACGTTCAAGTTCATGACTTCTCAAATGTAGGCGATACGGACAGTACAGACTCCAGCAGTTTTCTTGGATATGAAGAGGTGAATATAGGTATTGACCAGAACACATTCGACCATTGTTCCCAGCTTACCAGTCAGCACTCATACTGTGAGTAATCCTACGTAGGAACCGCCCAGCATCTACTCCAACATGACGCTAAAATTGTTCTCACCAAGACAGGAGTGACCTTTCAGATTCACTTAACACTCTTCAGTTTTTATTCTCCTCTATCTCACAGAAACTTTGGACAGTACAGACTAGGTCTTTCTTCTAGACAATCTAATTTTTTTTCTGTATCAGTTAACAATGATTTTAGCTGCAAACAATAGAAAACATATCTAAAAGTAGCTTAAAGAATTAAGAACATTTATTTACTTAAAAGGAAGTCCAGGGAGGCACCTGTGGCTCAAGGAAGTCCATACAAGAGAAACTAGGAAAAGGAAACAAATGAGTAAAATTAAAAAAAAAAGTCCAGAAGTGTGCAGTCCAAGTTCATTCAGAAGCTCAGCCATCTCTTCAAGGACCCACTCTTTCCATGGGTCTCTTCTGTTTTCCTCATCAAGCTGTCTTCATTGCTATTTGTTGGCACATTTGTGGTCATCAGATGGCTGTGACAGCCCCAGGCTTCATCTCTTCATGCCTTTATCTCAGGAAGAAGGCAGAGGCAGAAGCAAAGATTTTTTTCCCCCTCTAAATGCTATCTTTTTCTTCTAATACAAAAAGCATTTTGTGGCTCATGCCTGAATCCCAGCACTCTGGGAGGCCAAGGCAGGAGCACTGCTTGAGCTCAGGAGTTGGAGACCAGCCTGAGCCAGAGTGAGACCCCATCTCTACTAAAAATAGAAAAAAATTAGCTGGTGTCATGATGGGGGCCTGTAGTCCCAGCTACTTGAGAGGCTGAGGCAGGAGGATCACTTTAGCCTAGGAGTTTGAGGTGGTAGTGACCTGAGATAATGCCACTACACTCCAGCCACGGTGACAGAGCAAGACTCTGTCTCAATTAAAAAGAAAAAGAATGGCTAGGCACTTGTAGTTCAGTAGCTAGGGTACCATCCAGATACACCAGAGCTGGTGGGTTCCAACCCCAGCCCCAGCCTGCCAAACAACAATGACAATTACAACAAAGAAATAGTGGGGCGTTGTGGGCGCCTGTAGTCCCAGCTACTGGGAGGCTGAGTAAGAAGAATCACTTGAGCCCAAGAGTTTGAGGTTGCTGTGGGCTGTGACTCCATGGCACTCTATGGAGGGCAACATAGTGAGACTCTGTCTCAAAAGAAAAAAAATCAAAGGATCGTCCTTCTACCTGAAAAAAAATGAGGATTCTATTAACAGGGAAGGAATAATATAAAGAATGATATGAGAATTGCGTAAGCCCAGGAGTTGGCAGTTGCCATGAGCTGTGATGCCACGGCACTCTACCCAGGGCGACAGCTTAAAAGAATAATATAAAAAATATTTTTATTTATTTATTTTTTTTGAGTCAGAGTCTCACTCTGTTGCCCTCGGTAGAGTGCTATGGCGTCACAGCTCACAGCAACCTCCAGCTCTTGGGTTTAGGCGATTCTCATGCCTCAGCCTCCCAAGTGGCTGAGACTACAGGCGCCCACCACAAAACCTGGCTATTTTTTTTTTTTGAGGCAGAGCCTCAAGCTGTCACCCTGAATAGAGTGCTGTAGCATCATAGCTCACAGCAACCTCTAATTCCTGGGCTCAAGTGAGTCTCTTGCTTCTGCCTCCCACATAGCTGGGACTACAGGCGCCCGCCACAATGCCTGGCCATTTTTTTTTTTTTTGGTTGCAGCCATCATTGTTGTTTGGCGGGCCCAGGCTGGATTCGAACCCGCCAGCTCAGGTGTACATGGCTGGCGCCTTAGCCCGTTGAGCCACAGGCGTCAAACCTGGCTATTTTGTTGTTGTTGTTGCAGTTTGGCTGGGGCTGGGCTCGAACCCTTGGTACATGGGGCTGGTGCCCCACTCACTGAGCCACAGGCGCCGCCCAACACACTTTTAGATAATTATTAACAGAAACTGGATATTTTTTTTCTTTTACTATAATCATTTATCTTTTCTTCCTGGGCACATGGCTAGATTACATCTCCAAACCTTGTTTTCTAGTTAGTAGCATGCATCTTCCAGAGTTCCCACCAACATAACGTGCAGAATAAACGTGTTTGCTACGTCCAGGTCTCACCTTTAAAAACTCCCTGTACGATGATTCATATTTACTCTTTCCATTATTATTATTATTTGTTGTTGTTGTTATTATTTTGCCCAGACACAAAGGATACAGTGAAGAAATTCAAGATTTCAAGGAATGATGAAGCCACAAGAATCTAGATGGAAAGGTGCCTTAATCCTTGAATGACTTCATGGAGCAGAGCAACTCCCATTACCCCTAGCCATCCACAATGGGCGATGATGTGAACAAGCAATGAAAACTGTGTTAAGACACTAAGATAGGGGGATTGTTGGCTACAGAAGTTAGTTAACCCTAACCATTCATTTGAAGAGGCAATGAACAATGTCTACCCCATTCCCTTATGCAAGCTTCTCTGCTAAGAATACTCTAAAGGCGTTTTAGAAAGAAAAATCATGGGGCTACCTCAGACTTATAACCCTGGAGGAAGAGATGAGTTAGGAAACTGTCCATTCAGGGTTGACATTCATACTGAAGGCCAAAAGCATCCAATAAGAAATCATTGTGGGCTCGGTGCCTGTGGCTCAACGGGTTAAGGCGCCTGCTACGTACACCTGAGCTAGTGGGTTGGAATCCAGCCCAGGCCCGCCAAACAACAATGACAGCTGCTACCAAAAAATGGCCAGGCGTTGTGGCGGGCGCCTACAGTCCCAGTTACTTGGGAGGCAGAGGCAAAAGACTCGCTTGAGCCCAGGAATTGGAGGTTGCAGTGAGCTGTGATGCCACCGCACTCTGTCCAGGGTGACAGCTTGAGGCTCTGTCTCAAAAAAAAAAGACATGGGGCCAATTTGACATGATACCCACTGAATAAATCTGAAACTTTCCAGGACCAAAATATTAAGGACAGTAATGAATTATAAATCATTGAAAAAATAATAGTCCGGCTTGGCGCCTGTGGCTCAACGGGCTAAGGCACCAGCCACGTACACCTGAGCTGGCGGGTTGGAATCCAGCCCGAGCCCACCAAACAACAATGACAGCTGCAACCAAAAAATGGCCGGGTGTTGTGGTGGGCTCCTGTAGTCCCAGCTTCTTGGGAGGCAGAGGCAAGAGACTCTCTTGGGCCCAGAAATTGGGAGGTTGCTGTGAGCTGTGATGCTACGGCACTCTATCCAGGGTTACAGCTTTAGCCTCTGTCTCAAAGAAAAAAAAAAAAAAGAAAAAATAATAGTCCATGAGTCTATATTATTAATAAATACACAAATAATTAACTAGCTAAGTAAGAGATAAGGGAGGGTTGGTATAGGCAAAAATCATCAACAGACGCTAAATCTAGGGGAATATGCTTAAATAAGAGCAGGATATCTGACAGGCTTAAGGTGTCTCCCGAAAGATTGCTTGTTAATTGAAAGAAAAAAGCCCAGTAAATATATTGTGGAGAAATTAGACAGCTTGATAAGGTAATCAAAATTAATATCACCTGGGGGACAGAGAGATACCACATGCCTTTGGGTGTGAGATAGCCTGAAAAGGAAACTATCACTTATATAGTATTTTGGCCAGAGACCCATATCCTGAATTTAATTTTGAATAAACATGAGACAAACATAAACAACAAACCTCATAGAGGACAGCCTAAAATGAGGAACATTCTATTATCAACTAAACGCAGGTCTATATACTCTAGAGTCTTCAAAGACAAAAAAAAGGAAGAAAGGCTAAGGAACTGTTTACATTAAAGGAGACTAAAGAGACATGACAAGCTTAGCGCCTGTAGCTCAAGCGGCTAAGGCGCCAGCCACATACACCAGAGCTGGCAGGTTCGAATCCAGCCCAGGTCTGCCAAGCAACAATGACAACTACAACCAAAAAATAGCCAGGCATTGTGGCAGGCGCCTGTAGTCCCAGCTACTTGGAAGGCTGAGGCATGAGAATCACTTTAGCCCAGGAGTTGGAGGTTGCTGTGAGCTGTGATGCCACAGCACTCTACCCAGGGTGTCAGCTTGAGGCTCTGTCTCAAAAAAAAAAAAAAAAAGGAGACATGACAACTAAATGTAATATGTGGTCCTAAACTGAAGCTTGTGCTAGAAAATTAAACTAAAATGCTAAGGATGTTACTGGATCAATTGACAATAATTGGAATATGAATGGTAGATTAAAGTACTATGTCAATGTTCAATTTCCTGGATTTCATAATTGTATGTTTTGTGTTTAAGTATGTGAATGTACTTATTCTTAGGATGTTGAAGTATTAAGGGGCAAAGAGGCCTACAATTTACTTTCAAATCATCAAAAAAAATGGATGTGTGTGCATAATAATATATCTTTGTTTATCTCCTTCTATCTAAGAGGAAGAATGTTAAAAAGAGGGACAATTTTTTTTTTTTTGTAGTTTTTGGTCAGGGCCGGGTTTGAACCCGCCACCTCCGGGATATAGGGCCGGCACCCTACTCACTGAGCCACAGGAGCCGCCCATGACAATTTTTTTTTTTTTTGAGACAGTGCCTCAAGCTGTCACCCTGGATAGAGTGCTGTGGCATCACAGCTCACAGCAACCTCCAATTCCTGGGCAGGGACAATTTTTTTTTTGTCGAGACAGAGTTCTACCCTATGCCCCGAGCAGAGTGCAATTGTGTCGTAGCTCACTGCAACCTCAGACTCAGGTTGTGGGCATCCTGCTGCCTCAGCCTTTGAAGCTGAAGCTGAAGGCGCTCACTGCGGTGTCCAGGTGGATTTTTCCAGTTTTTTCATGAGTCGGGGTCTCTTTCTCACTCAGGCAAGCCTCGAACTCCTGAGCTCAAGCAATCCTCCTGCCTCAGCCTCCCACAGTGCTGGGATGAGCCACTGCGCCCGGCAAGAGGGACAGTGTTAATAAGTGCTTTTCTCCATGTTCGAAATATTTCCAAGTACAAGGTTTTCAGTGGATCTGGATTTTTAAAAGTCCTTGAGGCTCTCCTGTTGGTTCAAGGGGTTTTTCCAGGTTCTTCCTCTTGTCCCTTACTTCAGATCTTCACTCTCTTCTGGCTTTCCCATATTGACTTCTATTTGAACTCTTTTTGTTCTTAGCCCCTGGAGTCACTACTTGTTTGGATGGTTTGCCTAACTTTTTGATTCAGGTTTTCCCAAGACATAGCCTTCTCCCATTTGGCCTTAAGCCCTGCAGCTCCTGAGCAAGAGAGACTTCTTCCTTGAAACATCTAATTCAGTCTCTAGGCTCCCAGGGGATATCATACCCTAAAAGAGACTTCAATGCTTCCAACTGCTAACAGTTCTTCTCCCTTCAGCTGCCCTGACTTTGTCTGGGAGGAAACATTTCACATATCTGCCCCCGTCTCTCAATAGTCCCTGCTTAATCAAACCTTCATCATTAATTTTCTACCTCGCCTCCCTTTCCCACTCTAGTCAGCCATCATCCTCCTCATCATTAGTTCTCTCATAAGACCTGTCTGATTAAACCTCTAAAGCTCTTCACTGCCTTTCAAAATCTGACTTAACCTACCTTACTAATTCCATATCCTGCCACTGCTCTGCTGAACTGTAAACTCCTTCAGGGCATGGGCACGTCTTTTCTTCTTTGTATCCTTAATTTCTAACATAGTGTCTGGTACACAGAAGATGCTCTATGCATATCTGTTATATGGACAAATGACCTTCAGTTACACTAAACTTGGAAACTTCTTTGACTGTACCATGCTCAAATATTACCTTCTCTGATGGTATTCTCTCCCTTATTTAAGTCTTATATATGCACACATTTTTTTCTTAAATAGACTGTAAAGTCACTGAAGGAAAATACAATGTCTTATTCATATTGTATCTGACCCAGTGTCTAGAAGAGTGTCTAGCACAGAACAGGCACACAAGCAGTTCACTGGATGAATGAATGGATGATTTTAGAGAGGAAAAAATACTAGACTTTAAGAAGCTCCTTTTAACCTGGGGCCAGGGCTTATGCCTGTAATCCTAGTTCTCTGGAAGGCCGATGGTAGGTGGATCCCGTGAGCTCAGGAGTTCCAGACAAGCCTGAGCAAGAGCAAGACCCATTTTCCACCAAAAATAGAAAAACTAGCTGGGTGTCACAGTGGGCCCTAGTTATTCAGGAGGCTGAGGCAGGAGGATCTCTTGAGCCACGAGACTGAGATTGCTATGAACTATGATACCATGGCACTCTATGCAGGGTGACAGAGTGAGGCTTTTTCTCAAAAAAAAAAAAGTTCCTTGTACAGTGAGACAGACTGAGGAAATAACTTAAGGACAATGACAATAAAGATCACAAAATACAAATAAACAAGGTAAAAATAAGTAAATTATCTAAGTACTTAGATGACGATAAAAAAAGTAGTCAACCAGCAAAATCTCCCTAAACATAAATTTTTTTTTTTTTTTGAGATAGAGCCTCAAGCTGTCACCCTGGATAGAGTGCTGTGGCATCACAGCTCACAGCAACCTCCAATTCCAGGGCTCAAACGAGGCTCCTGCCTCTGCCTCGCAAGTAGCTGGGACTACAGGCACCCACCACAACGCCCGGCCATTTTTTGGTTGCAGCC
Source organism: Arctocebus calabarensis (assembly GCA_963573935.1). NCBI lineage: Eukaryota > Metazoa > Chordata > Mammalia > Primates > Lorisidae > Arctocebus > Arctocebus calabarensis. The sequence continues at coordinate 14,057 of CAUYON010087461.1, forward strand.
ATCATTGTTGTTTGGCGGGCCCGGGCTGGATTCGAACCTGCCAGCTCAGGTGTACGTGGCTGGTGCCTTAGCCGTGTGAGCCACAGGCGGCCGAGCCACTTAAACGTAAATTTTGAGAGATGTTTGAAAAGAGGAAAAGGACATAAATTGGGGGAATAGGAGATGAGGAATGTATCATAGAGTTGGATTGAACCAAGGCATTGTAAACAATTTATGTGTTTAAAGCTGACTTTTGTGTGCGTGAGAGAGAGGAGAGAGAGAGAAAAACTCTCACTTCGTCATCCAGGCTAGAGTACAGTGGTATCATTATAGCTCACTGCAACCCCAAACTCCTAGGCTCAAGCAATCCTGCTTTAGCCTCCAAAGCAGTGGGACTACAGGTGTGCAGCACTATGCCCTGCTTCTTTTTCTTTTTCTTTTTTTTGTAGATACAGGGTGTGGAACCCCTGCCTCAAGCAATCCTCCTGCCTCATACTCCCATCAAGCCTGAGCCATGGTGCTCTGCCATCGTGACTTTTTGAGCAGAATCTGCTCTGCTCCAGCCTATAGGTTTCTGCCTTTCTTCTGGCTCACTCAAACAGGCATGTTTACCCACTCTCTCTATTTTGATGTTTCCCAGGTCAGCCCAATGTGAGAACGCTAAGTTCTTTTAATAGTAAGAAGGAAGTTTCTGTGGAAATATGCAAACAAAACTGCCCCGTGGGATTGAACACTTTTGCTAATGCGGGTCCTCTAGGGAAACAAACTTCCCTGTTCCCAATAAATGGAACTGCTCCCAGTATGGTTAAGACTGAAACACAAATGATTTCCCTTACAAGTTACTTAGCACATTAAAAATTTTGTCCTTTTTTGTGTGTGATGGGGAATCCAAGGAACTCAAGGATGTTAATGAGTGAGATATGGGAAACACAGCGTGATAGCAAAATCTTGTCTTAGCTACATCTGCCCCCCTCATGTTTCCTTGCCATGCAGAGATGTTCAGTGTGACTCTGGTGTATGGGATCTGGCCCTCTCCTCACAGAGCATATACAAATACCCATGATGCTGGACAGACACTTTCTAGGGCTGAGATCACTGCTGCCTCCAGCATTTGTGGGATGGGGGGAAATAGATTATACTATAGTTTCCCTAAAAATGCCCTCCACTTTAAGAATGTGAACATTTTACACAGCAGGAGGTGTAACTGAAGTCTTAAAGAATCTCTTGACCCAGGGAGAAGGCCATTGTCTTTCTATTGGGATAACCTAGTTTTCTTGCAGTGTCCATTTTCTCAGAATGTTGTGCCCAACACATCCTGTTTCCTGAATACCCAGCCTTGCTGTCTTCTGGTAGATGCAAGAAAATCATGATGTTCGCATTCGTTCACTGCACGTTTGAGGTGTTGGGTTCAGATGACCGCTCTTCTTTCTCACTTCCTAACGCAAACCCAAGTTCCCAAAGCAGCAATGGGAGAGCTTTCTAAGGACCTCCTGATGTACAGGGAGGCTTCCAGATCCCATACGCGGATGTCACCCTGCTAGAGCATGTCAAGGAAACACGAAAGCCTAATCTAAGGTAATTCCTCACCAGCAAGGGGACTTCCCGGGGAGCACCGCATCCCCGCACACTTCCCAATTTCTGGGGTTGTCACACTAGACCGTGGTGATGTCACACTGGCTGGGATGACATTTTACAGCTAGATCCCCTACGGCCACCAGGCACCTTTAAATTACCGCGGAGTCTACCGTGAGGAGGGGGCAGAAGTCAGGCCCCCGCATTCCAACCGCGCTGGCTCCTCACGGAGGCCCACGCCCTCCCACCGCCACCAGTTCAATGCGCCGGTTCTAGTGGGAGGGGCGCTCCGTACTTCCGCCTCAGTAGGTGTCATGGCGCCGGGTGGGTGAACAGTTCCGGCGAGGCGGGGCCGGCCGGATGAAGGCGGCCGCTCAGCGCTCAGCTCATCAGGTCTGGCGACAACGGCGGCTGCGGAGTAAGGGGCCCGGCGATAGCCCCGGACGGCAGCGGGAGGCCGAGGCGGGAGAGCGCGGGGCCGAGGCGGCGGCGGCGGCGGTGGCGGGAAGGGGCCGGGTGGCGGAGCGGGCGGGAGGCTGAGGAGGCTCCCCCCGCGGGACGGGCGCGGGGACGGCTCCGGGGGGCGGGGGCCGGGGCCCGGGCCGGCTCGCGCGGGGGGTATGATGACCCGGCGGCGGGGCCCCGGATCGCGTCTCCTCCGCCGCCTCCTCACGGCAGCCCCAGCTCGCGGCTGAGAACCATACACACCGGCGGTGAGTGCGGACGGGCGGGAAGGGGCCTCGGTACGGACTGACCTCCTGGCGGCTCCCCGAGGCGGGGCCGGGCGGGCCGCGGGCTCTGCTGGGGCGCCCGGCCTGCGGGGGGCGCCTTTCCGAGCCGGCCCCCGCCCGGAACAGGCGTCCTGCGGCCCGGCAGGTCTCGGCCGCGGGAAGGACTTCGGTTCCCAGGAAAGTGGGCAGGCTCTGGGTTTGTTTGAGGGAGAACTCCCCAGTCCCTGCCACTTCTCTCCTGGGTGTGTTGTTGTCCTTAAGTGACAGGGGCAGCCTTCCGTCTCTACCCGGCCGGTGTTTCCCCGGCAGCCGCGGCAGGTTCCCGGTGCGGCTGGTGCGTTGTGCTTCACAGCCCTCCTTTACACCGTGGTTCGGGGTTATTTGTGCTGTTTGGGACCAGGCGGCGGTGGGGTGGGTGTGGAAGCTTTTCTTTCCCCTCAGCTGGGGTTCTGTAATCGTTAGGTTTGTAATGATGGAGTAGCCTACGTGGGACCAGCCCTCCTAATGTGTATCTGTGCAAGGCAGTTGCAGAGATCTGGCTCCAAGGGAAACTTTCGCTGCCAGTCGCCACTTTTCAAAGCTTTCATTAAAAAGAAAAAAGGGAAGAAAAGAGAGGGAAACAACCGGAACTCATAGGTGAGGTCTACGCTGGTCACAGGGCTGCGGGGAAGAGTCGTTTTTGTGCTTGGCAACCGAGACCTGGGGCTCATTCTGCAGAAGCGTTGGTCTCACTTCCAGTTTGTTGTGGTGACGAACTGTGAGCAGTGGCCTGTGTTTATGCTGGGCGTGCTTTCTTTCCTGTTTGAGGAGGGGGGATGGGAATAGGAGGAAAGAAGGTAGGGAATAGGGAGAAGCTCCAGTTATGTCTTTTCTCCGTTTAACCGTTGATTGTGGTAGATTCTTTTGGAGGCAGCCCTACATGCTTTTCCTTGTTTATTAGTGACACTTTGGGAATTCTCAGTAATCGCAGCTATAGGGGCTCTTCAGCTATAGGGGCTCTTCTGCCCCAGTCTCTCCTCCATCTTATTTGTTTCTTAGTAACTGATGAAAAACAGCATTGTGGCTTCCTGCTCTTGATGAAGTGTAGTTAAATTAAGTGGCTGATGCCTTCAGCAGAACCTACAATTTTGCTCGTTTGTGTAAAGCTATTTTTGATTTCTGGTCTGTAAAGTGTTTTATTTTCTTCTTCTTTTTTTTTTTTTTTTAAGATTATAGAGAATGCAAACCATTACCAGCTTTTTTTCGTGTAAAAAGTCTGAAACTTTCTGTAAAACATTTAAAAGTTTAACATTTTACCTAATTGTTGTAATTCAGCAGGTGATTTTGTATCTTTACATATGCTTATGTCAAGGTTCTGTGTTATAATTCTGGTATGATGTAGAATGTAATTGACTTTAAGATATTGTTCCTGACTTGAAAGGTATTTTATTTTAGTAAAGTATTTGTGGTCAGAACTGGAGACAGCCTTGTCAGTAAAGCATCTGAGAGTAAAATGGTTAATGAGATCTTATAAACACACTGACTTCATCTGGCCAGTAGGACTTTTGCTGGTGATACCTTCATGAGTACCTTATCCTGATCCCTGGACAGTGTAGTTTTATGGATTTTGGAACAAGTTGATTGGTAGTAACTTGAGACTTACTAGAACTCCCTTGTAAAAGAAAAACAAATTTGTCTCAAAATTCACAACTCTTTGGAGAATAGAGTTCATTCTTTCTGTGCTTTTGTTTTAGAAGTGCAGCTCTATCAGTGGTTTGTTGATAGAAGTTAATGACCCAAACCTGCCCTGTAAACTTTTTACACTTGGAACTTAAGTAGCTTGTCTTATATTGTAACTGTTCCTTTTGTAATTGGAAGTAATTTTGCAAACATGAGCTGCTTGATCGGCCATCTTTTATTTATAAGAGCATTCTATATTTTTTTAGGTCTTTACTTACTATTACATCTTTACCAGTTTATTCCCCTTACATTTCCAAGTATCACTTTATTCACTGATTTGTTTTTTGGTTCCTTTTTGTTGTTTTTGTTTCTGATCTTCCTTGTAGTTGTAGAAACCTACATCCTAAATGCCTAATGTATTTCTGTGTAGCGCCTAATTTGGCACTTAAAAAATTTACAACCTATTTTGACATTTTCTCTTAATTTTTTGTAAGTCATTTCATTTCAGCAACATTCTAAGCTCTTTCATGGTAGGAAATTTTAGTTGTATTTCTTTTGGATTATTTAATGGCACCTGGTAGAGTGCTTTCTCAAAGTCCTTAATGAAAAAATCAGAAGATCTGAATTCTTTGCCAGCATTAGTACCCATTAGCTCTATGTTAAACTTGTTTGGCTTTTTTGGATCTCCTTTTTTTCATCTTGTAATTAGGGAGCTTTAGAAATAATTTTTTGACATCTTTATTAGCTTTAAGAGTTCCTGTTCTTTTTTGACAGTGTCTTCTGCTCCAATCAAATATATCTCCTTTATACAGTTTTTTTGTTGTCCACCTTCCTTGGCACACTGGCAAAAGTCAGCTTATTTTCCTGAAAGAGCTTCTCATCGTCTTCTGTCTGCCACACTGTTACCGGTTTGCCTTCAGCCTTTGCTGGTTGGTCTAAAGAGGGTCCTCTCTCAGTGTTGTTTATGTTTCATACTGATTCCTGCTTTGTTAATCTGACTTTTTCCTTATGTTGGAAACTCCTCGATGTATATTATTTTTTATTTGTTTTGTTTTTAATTTATAATGTACCCTTGCCTTTAAAAGGCATAGTTTTCTTTATTCTGAGCTTTATAGACTCTTTAGACTGTCCTGTGCACATACTGAAATAGTCCCTTTTTACTAAACACAAAGCACTTAATATTTTTTTTGTTCTATTGCTGTAGGTGTCATTCCAAATATACCTAAGTGTACTATTCCTGAGTTTGATACAGTATGGCCTCTGCCATACTTAAGAAGAGCGCTTTAAGCAGAGACTAGAAGGATAAGTAGACGTTAGGGAAAGAGGGGCTAAGAGAGGAAAACTTAAGTTCAGATAGGGATCATTAGGAGTGAAAGGACTAAGGTGGGGAAGAGCAAGGCTTACACTAGGAATTCAGAAGAAAGCACGTGTGGGGAAAGAATGGATGAAACAAGGCTTTAACCCAGATCTTGCAAGTCTTGATATTCCAAATTAGAGATTTTAGTCTTTTTCTTAAGATTTTAAGTGGTGGACAGATATGTGTTTTTGTTTTTTGTTTTTCCCCACATGTGCATTTTTAAAAGCTTTAGTTACAAGGTGAATGAATTGGTAGAGAGAAGCTTAGAAAGGGAGCTTGCGAGTACAATTTGGGGAGACCAGTTAGGTTGTTTGAGCAAGTACAGAATGTACAGTAAGAGTAGAGAAAACTTAATGGAGAGAGATTTAGGTGTTCTGGTGAAAGAATTTTCTCCCCAAACTTGTATTGCTTTATTTTATTTATTTATTTTTTGTAGCGACAGAGTCTGACTTTATTGCCCTTGGGAGAGTGCGGTGGCATCACAGCTCACAGCAACCTCCAACTCCTGGGCTCAGGCGATTCTCTTGCCTCAGCCTCCAGAGCAGCTGGGACTATATGTATCAGCCACAACGCCTGGCTATTTTTTTGTTCTAGTTCAGCCAGGGCCGGGTTTGAACCTGCCACCCTCCCCGCCCTACCCATTGATCACAGGCAGCGCCCTGCTTTATTTTTTTTAATGGTAAGACTAGTCTATATGTCAGTATGTATGCTGGAGAATATGTACATCTGTATATCTGTCAGCTGAGCATAAGTGCTAGAGGAATAAATCCATATGCAGGACTGTTTTTAGGTTATTTAGATCACTAATTTTTTTTGTTTTGTTTTGTTTTTTGTTTTTTTTGAGACAGAGCCTCAAGCTGTCACCCTGGATAGAGTGCTATGGCATCACAACTCACAGCAACCTCTAATTCCTGGGCTCAGGCGAATCTCCTGCCTCTGCCTCCCAAGTAGCTGGGACTACAGGCGCCCGCCACAACGCCTGGCCATTTTTTGGTTGCAGCCATCATTGTTGTTTGGCAGGCCCGGGCTGGATTCGAACCCGTCAGCTCAGGTGTACGTGGCTGGCGCCTTAGCCCATTGAGCCACAGGCGCTGAGCCTAGATCACTAATTGTTAAACTGTGTCGAAGAAGCAAAGATGACATTGAGCGAAAGCAACAAGAATTATTACTATTATTATTATTATTATTTTTTTTTGAGACAGAGCCTCAAGCTGTCACTCTGGATAGAGTGCTGTGGCATCACAACTCACAGCAACCTCCAATTCCTGGGCTGAAGCGAGTCTCCTGCCTCTGCCTCCCAAGTAGCTGGGACTACAGGTGCCCGCCACAACGCCCAGCCATTTTTAAGTTGCAACCACCATTGTTGTTTGGTGGGCCTGGGCTGGATTCGAACCCGCCAGCTCAGGTGTACGTGGCTGGTGCCTTAGCCCGCGTTGAGCCACAGGCGCCGAGCCTATTATTATTTTTTTGAGACAGCCTCAAGCTGTCACCCTGGGTAGAGTGCCATTGCATCACAGCTCACAGCAACCTCCAATTCCTGGGCTCAAGCGAGTCTCCTGCCTCTGCCTCCCAAGTAGCTGGGACTACAGGTGCCTGCCGCAATGCCCAGCCATTTTTTCGTTGCAGCTGTCATTGTTGTTTGGCAGGCCCAGGCTGGATTCGAACCCGCCAGCTCAGATGTACTGGCGCCTTAGCCTCTGGAGCCACAGGCACCGAGCCAGCAATAAGAATTTATTATTTGTGTGTGGGTGTTGGTGAAAGTTACTGAGGACTTAAGTAGAAAGCACTGAAAAATGGTTATTTCGGTTGTCATACCTGGCTGTTCCATTCAAGATTACAATAATTGAATTTTTTTGTAGTTAAGATTATCTGCCTATAGTGCTTTGTGTGGGGCACCCAGTAAGTGTTAAATAGATGTGACCATGCCAGAGAGTAGGGAAGCTGTTGACTGTTTTTGAAAGCCTTACATTTCCTTAATAATTAATTGTCTTTTAGGAATAAGTGCAAGTACACTTTTGCCTATCAGTTCTACTTTGAGATTAATGCAGCAGGCAAATTTGTGATTATATTAAGATGCTTAAGTCCTTAGAAATTTAGGTTTGAAATGGAAAGACTTTGTCCATTGCTGGAATTGAGGTGCAGAATTTTTAGAAAGTCAGAAATAGCCTTTTAATTTATTGGGGAGCTATTGTCATGTGACTTGAAAAAATTTGTAATTTCCTAAAGAGAGTCTGATACATGGTAAATTTTCCACTGGTATTAATCTGTTATATTTTTTTTGTTTGGTTGATTTCTGCCTAGAAAGAATTACCTCTCTATTTGCAAATTTAAAATTTATGGAACATGGTATCTTTATCCATGATATCTTTACTGTTTTAGCTGAATTTCAGAGTGGAATATAAATAAGAGTATGCTGATTTTTCTAGGCCATTTAGATTCTGCATTTCCTTCTCATTTTGTGTTAGTTGAGGCCAGAATGAGTCCTGGTGGTCTGAGACTGACTTTAATACATCTTTCTCTCACTGTGGGGAAGGTCAGTAATATTCTGAATTGTTCTTTCCTTTTGGGTGGATTGTTTGTTTGTCTTTCTGAATAAGAATTATATTCATTTTTAGCCAGGCTTTTTGGCGGGTGCCTGTATTCCAGCTACTTGGGAGGGTGAGGCAAGAGAATCGCTTATGCCCAAGAGTTTGAGGTTGCTATGAGCTGTGACGCCATGACACTATATACCCAGAGGGACATAGACTCTGTCTCAAAAAAAAAAAAGAAAGAATTATATTCATTTATATGCTTAAACATTCTGGAAAATGTCCTTTTTGCAGTACCCAATGTGAAGATTTAAAATCATAAATAGCTGTTACTTTGTTCATTGGGTAAGATCTTGTCAATAACATTACTCTGGTAAACGCTCTGTTTTTATAAAGTATCTGGTTGTGAATGTGTATTTTAAAATTTGGTATGGCATTTTATGAATTTCTTTTAGCATTTTTACTTTAGTTGCTACAAACTTCAAATTTCATATTCAGATTTTTCACTAAATATTTTTATTATGTAAAGGTTGTATTCATGTCTTTTGATAGATTATTAAATTCAGCAGTTCACATGATGGAAAACATTTTTACTTTTTTTTTTTTTGTGGAGACAGAGCCTCACTCTATTGCACTTGGCGGAGTGCTGTGGAGTCACAGCTCACAGCAACCTCCAGCTCTTGGGCTCAAGCGATTCTCTTGCCTCAGCCTCCCAAGTAGCTGGGACTACAGGCGCCCGCCACAGCGCCCGGCTAGTTTTTGATGCAGTTCGGCTGGGGCCGGGTTTGAACCCGCAGCCCTTGGTATATGGGGTCGGCGCCCTACTCGCTGAGCCACAGGTGCTGCCCAACATTTTTACTTTTAAAGATTCATATAAATGATGTAAACTCTTGCTTAAAGTAACTCTAAACTGCATTTAAAAAATTGAAGGCTAAGGATTTGTTCTTATTTCCAGCTGACTAGTCCAGTGCAGATGGTTTTAGTTGTATTCAAACACAGGGAAATGTACGTTTTGCATTTTGATGTTCTGTAACATTTTTTGTCACATTTCCTTCCTTTCTGGTTGTGCGTGTTTATTCTCTTGTGAATAGTAAAACTATACTGTATGGATTAGAGTGGAGACTACTTCTACATCTCAAGGACCATGCAGAGCAGATAAAAGGGAAGGACATTCAAGGCAAAGCCAACCCTAAAACCAAATATTTGAAAATACTGCAGTTTAATATGAGTGGTAGGGAGTTGTAGTAGAATGTGAAGTTGGTAGGCAGAGGTCAATTCATTCATCCAGCAAATTTTGAGTATGTATATATTGCCAGAGTTTGTGGTAAGCTCTAGTGATAAACAGAACAAGATGAAGGTGCTACATGTCCTTGTGGAACATGTACTGTAGTTGGGAATGTAGCATTAAATAAATATTTTCAAGTTATAAGGAAAGAACAGGGAGTTGTGGGAATGCATGGTGGGGGTGGGAGATGATTGGGTTAGAGTGTTTGGATGGATAGTGGAGTTGCCAGAGGAACAGTTCTTAGCAGAAAGTCTTCAACATTTTAGTGGGCTTGGATTTGAGAATATAGAATGGCTTTCCAAGCATTAAACAAGGAAAAACAGTGTGGCTAGAGTGGTGGAGTCAAAGTGGAGAAGGTTTGAAGGCAGCAAGCAGATTTGGAGAGTTTTTTGAAGGCAGGTGGAGGTTTTGGGGCTTTATTCCCAAAGCAGTGGAAAGTCCTGAGGGCAGGGGAAAGGAGGTGAAGGAGAGAGGATAGTTACCTGATTTGCATTGTTTAAAAGCAAAGATCCTGTGAGTGCATTTGAGGAGATTTAGTTTGAGACTAGTGGCAGTTTGAACTAGAACTATGCCAGTGAAAGTAGAGAAAAATGGCTGATTTGAAATACACTTAGGAGATAGAATGGATTGGTATAGATCGGATGTGGAGGCATAAAGGAAAAGAATGATTTGCAATAGTATTTAAATGTGTGCCAGGCACTGTCATTTTACATGTATTAATCATTTAATTCTCAGAACAACCCATGGGGTAGGTACTGTTATCAGCTATGTATAGTTGAGGACAGAGATTCATAGTCTCCCTGCTTTTTAGCTTGAGACACTGGGTGTTCAGTGACATCGCATAATTGAGATAGAAAATTGAGGGAGAGGTGGAATTAATGTTAATTTTGAACATGTTGAATATGAAGTGTTTATAAGATGTCCAAGTTGCAGTATCAAGTCGGCATTCAGATATAGGATTTGGAGTTCAAAAGAGAGAAGTCTGGGGTAGAGGTAGATATATATTTTATTGCCTTGCATGTGACTAATCCAGGTGAGTAATTAACAAAAGGGGGGAAAGTGTGGAGCTAGAGAAGAGGGATTCAGATAGAGCGCTAATGCATCTGAGGCTCACATAGTTGAGAAGGGAGAAGATATAAGCCATGGCTTGTGTGTTGTATCAAATATTTGGATTTTATTCTAAAAAAATAGCTTTCAGTTTAGTCTTTGGGGTTAATGAGCTAGATGTGTCTATTGGCTAAAGACAGAAAGCTGGACTGTTCTCTCTCCCTTTCCCTCAGTTCTTTTGGATTTTTCGTCATGCTGGTTACTTTGTTCTGGTCAGTTTATCAATGGTCCTTTAGTCAACTAAAAATATTTTATGTATGATCTGAACAGAGTAGATAGGCTGTGTCCAGCATGTTCTGAACACTGTTTCTATGACTATATGAGATTGGACAATTAAATTTGTGAAACTAGAAAAAGTACTACGTACCTCATTACTGAATAGCAAAGCAATTATGGAACTCTTTTTCGGGAATGGCCACCAGAGCTGTCGTCATATGAGGTCTGACAGTTAAGTGCATGAAGTCATCCTAGAAGTGCTTTGAAAAGTGGACTATGCACTGGTGCCAGTTCATACCTTCCCAAGGGAGTACTTTGAAGGTGATGGTAGTGATATTCACCAATCAAGGTATGTAGCATTTTTTCTAGGATGACTTCTCAAACTTAATTGACCTTGTGGGTCAAAATTGAAGTAGCTTTTGAAAGGTGGGAAATGTTATTACTTGTTTCTTCTTCTTCTTCTTTTTTTTTTTTTTGGAGACAGAGTCTCACTATGTCACCCTTGGTATAGTGGCTGGTGTCACAGCTAACAGCAACCTCAAACTCTGGGACTTGAGTGATTGTCTTGCCTTAGCCTCCCGAGTAGTTGGGCCTACAGGTGCCTGCCATAATGCCTGGCTATTTTTTTTGTTGTTGTTGTTGCAGTTGTCATTGTTGTTTAGCAGGCCCCGGACCAAGTTTGAACCTGCCAGCCTCAGTGTATGTGGCCGGTGCCCTAACCACTGAGCTATGGGCTCTGAGCCTATTACGTGTTTCTTTTATCAACTGTTTTTCATATATAGTGCCATTAAGCCTTGTATCTCTGATCCTGGTGTTCTCCTTTCTTCTTCCTTTCTTTCAATGTAGGTATGGCATCACAGTTGCAGGTGTTTTCCCCCCCATCAGTGTCGTCGAGTGCCTTCTGCAGTGCGAAGAAATTGAAAATAGAGCCCTCTGGTTGGGATGTTTCAGGACAGAGCAGCAGCGACAAATATTATACCCACAGTAAAACCCTCCCAGCTACACAAGGGCAAGCCAACTCCGCTCACCAGGTAGCGAATTTCAACATCCCTGCTTACGACCAGGGCCTCCTCCTCCCAGCTCCTGCAGTGGAGCATATTGTTGTAACAGCCGCGGATAGCTCAGGTAGTGCTGCTACATCAACTTTTCAAAGCAGCCAGACCCTGACTCACAGAAGCAACGTTTCTTTGCTTGAGCCATATCAAAAATGTGGATTGAAAAGAAAAAGTGAGGAAGTTGACAGCAACGGTAGCGTGCAGATCATAGAAGAACATCCCCCTCTCATGCTGCAAAACAGGACTGTGGTGGGTGCTGCTGCCACGACCACCACTGTGACCACAAAGAGTAGCAGTTCCAGCGGAGAAGGGGATTACCAGCTGGTCCAGCATGAGATCCTTTGCTCTATGACCAATAGCTACGAAGTCTTGGAGTTCCTAGGCCGGGGGACGTTTGGACAGGTGGCTAAGTGCTGGAAGCGGAGCACCAAGGAAATTGTGGCTATTAAAATCTTGAAGAACCACCCCTCCTATGCCAGACAAGGACAGATTGAAGTGAGCATCCTTTCCCGCCTAAGCAGTGAAAATGCTGATGAGTATAATTTTGTCCGTTCTTATGAATGCTTTCAGCATAAGAATCACACCTGCCTTGTGTTTGAGATGCTGGAGCAGAACTTATATGATTTTCTAAAGCAAAACAAGTTTAGCCCACTGCCACTCAAGTACATTAGACCAATCTTGCAGCAGGTGGCCACAGCTTTGATGAAGCTCAAGAGTCTTGGTCTGATTCACGCTGACCTAAAGCCTGAGAACATAATGCTGGTTGATCCAGTTCGCCAACCCTACCGAGTGAAGGTCATTGACTTTGGTTCTGCCAGTCACGTTTCCAAAGCTGTATGCTCAACCTACTTACAGTCACGTTACTACAGGCAAGTGGCAAATGCCGAAAGGCATGTCTTAGACTAGAGAGATCTGTTCTTATATATAACACATATTTTATAGAGCTACATATAACAGTGAATTTATTTATATATAGGTTTTCTTTTTTTTTTTTTTTTTTGAGACGGAGCCTCAAGCTTTCACCCTGGATAGAGTGCCATGGCATCACAGCTCACAGCAACCTCCAATTCCAGGGCTCAAGCGAGTCTCCTGCCTCTGCCTCCCAAGTAGCTGAGACTATAGGCGCCCGCCACAACGCCCGGCCATTTTTTTTTTTTTTGGTTGCAGCCGTCATTGTTGTTTGGTGGGCCCGGGCTGGATTCGAACCCGCCAGCTCAGGTGTATGTGGTTGGCGCCTTAGCCTGCTGAGCCACAGGCGCCGAGCCTATATATAGGTTTTCTAATAGAAATAAGATAGCATGTTTTAGCATATTCTGTGAGTGGCTTTCCTATATGATATGGTCTTATAGCAGAAATTTTATTTAGCATTAGAAAAATGAACTCAGTCTGATTGTGAAGGTTGGTATTAGTTGAATTATACTAGCATCTGGTTCCTCAGTACCATTATACCTAATTTTTTCGATTTTAAGAAGTCTTTTTTTTTTTTTTTTTTGAGACAGCCTCAAGCTGTCACCCTGGAGAAAGTGCTGTGGCATTACAGCTCACAGCAACCTCCAATTCCTGGGCTCAAGTGAGTCTCCTGCCTCTGCCTCCCAAGTAGCTGGGACTACAGGTGCCTGCCACAACGCCCGGCCATTTCTTGGTTACAGCCGTCGTTGTTTGCCAGGCCCGGGCTGGATTCGAACCCGCCAGCTCAGGTGTACGTGGCTGGCACCTTAACCCGTTGAGCCACAGGCGCCGAGCCAAGAGTCTTGAAATATATAAGGATACTTACTTATTTGTAATGAGTTTGAACATATGCTGCTGCTTTTTCTAAGTCCATACCTTGGCAGGTAAAATGCCTTGGGAATAACTCTAGGTTTAAAGCATTTTATTCTTTTACATTTTCTTTCTTCTATAATAGCATGAATTGGATTAGAAGATTGATACTTTCTCTTCTTGTTTTAACATTCTCTATAATACTTTGAACATCCTAGAACGGCTTTAATTCAGGTACCTTACACTTCAGTGATTTTTTTTTTTTTTGGTTTTTTTTGAGACAGAGCCTTAAGCCGTCACCCTGGGTAGAGTGCTGTGGCATCACAGCTCACAGCAACCTCCAATTCCTGGGCTCAAGCAAGTCTCCTACCTCTGCCTCCCAAGTAGCTGGGACTACAGGTGCCTGCCACAACGCCCGGCCATTTTTGGTTGCAGCCATCATTGTTGTTTGGCGTCCTGGGCTGTTTTCAAACCCGTCAGCTCAGGTGTACGTGGCTGGCGCCTTAGCCTGTTGAGTCACAGGTGCGAACCAGTGATTTGTATTTTTTGATTAGTAACTTTTTGATGTATAATTATCAGGACATTACTGGTGCTGCAATATACAATTTGTATCATAACCAAGGCTTTTTATTTTTTTTGAGATAGTCTCAAGCTGTCGCCATGGGTAGAGTGCCGTGGTGTCATAGCTCACAGCAATCTCCAATTCTGGGGTTCAAGCAGTGTTCTTGCCTCAATTTTTCTATTTTTAGTAGAGACTGGGTCTTGCTTTTAACTTAAGTTGGACTTGAACTTGTGAGCTCAAGCAATCCACTGGCCTAGGCCTCCCAGAGTGCTAGGATTACAGGCATGAGCCACCGTGCCCGGCCAACCAAGGCTTTTTATTAATAAATTTGCTTTTACTTCTCAGCATCTCATTTATTTTATTATGTAGTTATTTAAGGAATCTAATACTTTTTTTTTTTTTTTTTTTGTGGAGACAGAGTCTCACTCTATCGCCCTTGGTAGAGTGCTGTGGAGTCACAGCTCACAGCAAACTCCAGCTCTTGGGCTTAAGCGATTCTCTTGCCTCAGCCTCCCAAGTAGCTGGGACTACAGGCGCCCGCCACAGCGCCCGGCTAATTTTTGATGCAGTTCAACCGGGGCCAGGTTTGACCCTGCAGCCCTTGGTAAATGGGGCCGGTGCCCTACTCGCTGAGCCACAGGCGCTGCCCCAATCCTTTTTTTTTTTAATCTTTGTTTTTGAGATTGAGTCTTACCCTCTCTCCCTGAGCAGATTGTTGTGGCATCATAGCTCATAGCAACCTCAAACTCCAGGGCTCAAATGATCCTCTTGTTTCAGCCTCCTGAGTAGCTGAGATTACAGGTGCCTGCCATAACATAGGGATATTTTTACAGACTGGGTCTCGCTCTTGCTCAGGCTGGTTTCAAACTCCTGAGCTCAAGTACCCACCTGCCTCAGCCTCCTAGACTGCTAGGATTACAAGCATGAGCTACTGTCCCAAGCCCCCTAACATTTAGTTTTAATGGTCATGCATTAAATACAAATCATGTAAAAATCCAATCAAGAAGTGAAACAATAGGCCGGACATGGTAATTTACCGCTGTAATCCTAAAACTTACCGCTGTAATCGTAAAGCACTAAAAGGTCAAGTGATACAGATTGCCTGAGCTCAGGAGTTCAAGACCAGCCTGAGCAAGAGTGAGACCCTGTCTCTATTAAAGATAGAAAAACTGAGGCAAGAGGATCGGTTGAGCCCAAGAGTTTGAAATTGCTGTGAGCTATGATACCATGTTTTTCTATCCAGGGCAACCGAGTAAGAGACTGTCTCAGAAAGAAAAAAAGCAACGAAATGATAAACAAAACAAAAATAGGTAACCCACAAAATATAAGGACATACTTCCAACATGCTGAATGCCTATAATAAATTTTGAGGAAATAGAAATTCTGAACTCGGAGGATTATTTTTGGTAGAGACAGAGTCTCACTTTATCTCCCTCGATAGAGTGCCATGGCGTCACACAGCTCATAGCAACCTCCAACTGCTGGGCTTAGGCGATTCTCTTGCCTCAGCCTCCCGATTAGCTGGGACCACGGGTGCCCGCCACAATGCCTGACTATTTTTTTGCTGCAGTTAGGCTGGGGCCGGGTTTGAACCCGCCACCCCCAGCATATGGGGCTGGTGCCCTACCCACGGAGCCATAGGTGCCGCCCCTAGGTGTTTTTTTTTTTTTTTTTTGCAGTTTTGGCCAGGGCTGGGCTTGAACCCTCTACCCCCGGTATATGGGGCTGGTGCCCTACTCCTTGAGCCACAGGTGCCACCTCTTGAACTAGGAGTTTTCATATGTGAAAATAATGATTCAGAAAAAATGCCATATATATATTTTAAATTTTAGTATAATTTGTATAATGTGAAGTTTACCATTTTAACAGTTGGTACCATCACAGTGTTATGTAATTGTACTACTATTTCTAAATTTTATCACTCAAAACAAACTCTTAACTGTTAAGCAATAAATCCGCATTCTTCCTTCTTCTTTTTTTTTTTTTTTTTGAGACGGTCTTCCTCTGTTACTCAGGCTAGGGTCCCATGATGTCAGCTTTGCTCAGGGCAACCTCTAACTCCTGGGTTCAAGTGATCCTCCTGCCTCAGCCTCCAGAATAGCTGGTACTACAGGCACTTGCCACAACCCTCAGCTAATTTTTTCTGTTTTTAGTAGAGACGGGGTCTTGTTCTTGCTTAAGCTGGTCTCAAACTCCTGAGTTTAAGAGATTGTTCCGCTTTTGCCACCCAGATTATAGGCATGAGCCACTGCCCCTAGCCTCTATTCTTCCTTCTTCCTACCCTCGGCAAACATCTATTTGATTTCTTTCCCTATGGATTTGCCCATTTTAGATACTGCATATAAATGGAATCATAGACTATTTCTCTTTTTTTTTTTGAGATAAAGCCTCAAGCTGTCACCCTGGGTACAGTGCCGTGGCATCACATCTCACAGCAACCTCCAACTCCTGGGCTTAAGTGATTCTCTTGTCTCCACCTCCCAAATAGCTGGGACCACAGGCACCTGCCATACCACTCGCTATTTTTTGGTTGCAGCCGTCATTGTTGTTTGGCAGGCCCAGGCTGGATTCGAACCTGCTAGCTCAGGTGTATGGCTGGCGCCTTAGCTGCTTGAGCCACAGGCAGCTAGCCAGAATATTTCTCTTTTGAGTCTGGTATATTTTATTTAGGATAATGTTTTTGAAGTTAATCCCTACTGTAGCATATATCAACTTTATTCCTTTTTATGGCTGAATAATATTTTACTATGTATATATATCACATTTTATCTTCATTCATCTGTTGATGAATGCTTGGGTTATTAACCACTTTTTGGCTATTGTGAATAATGTTGCTGTGAACATTGGCATAAATGTATCTAAGATCCTGTTTTCAGGTTTTTTTGGTTGATAGCCAGGTGGAATTACTGGGTCACATGGTAATTCTATGTTAACTTTTTGGGGGACCACCAAACTTTTTTTTTATAGAGGTTGCACCATTTTACATTTCCACCAATAGTATATGATCATTCCAGTTTCTCCACATTTTCACTAACATGGTATTTTTTGTTTAGTTTTTTAAATGTTAGCCATTCTTATGGGTACGAAGGAGTATCTCATTAGATTTTGATTTGCATTCTTCTATTGCAGTGGTTCTCAACCTGTGGTTCGCGACCCACAGGTACTATATTAAAGGGCTGAGGCATTAGGAAGGTTGAGAACCACTGCTCTAATGATTAGTAATATAGTGGCATTTTTCGTACGTTTATTGGCCATTTATATATCTTCTTTGGAGAAATGTCTATTTAGGTCTTTATTTTTTTTTGTAGAGACAGTCTCATTTTATCTCCCTCAGTAGAGTGCCGTGGCATCACACAGCTCACAGCAACCTCCAACTCCTGGGCTTAGGCGATTCTTTTGCCTCGGCCTCCCGAGTTGCTGGGACTATAGGCACCCGCCTGCCACAAGGTCCACTTATATATTTTTTTTTGTTGCAGTTTGGCTGGGGCTAGGTTTGAACCCACCACCCTCGGTATATGGGGCCAGTGCTCTACTCACTGAGCCACAAGCGCCACCCTATATATTCTAGATATTAATAGATATATAATTTATAAATATTTTCTCCCATTTTAAGAGTTGCCTTTTCATCTTGGTATCGTTTGACGCATAAAAATTTTAACTTTGGGCTCGGCGTCTATAGCTCAGTGGCTAGGGTGCCAGCCACATATACTGGAGCTGGTGGGTTCGAACCTGGCCCAGGCCTACCAAACAGCAATGAAAATTACACAAAAAAATAGCTGGGCGTTGTGAACTCTGCCTCAAAAAAAAAAAAAAAAAAAATTAACTTTGGTGAAGTCCAGTTTGTCTACTTTTTATTTTGTTGCTTATGCTTTAAGTATTTTTATTTTTATTTTTTTGTAAAGACAGAGTTTTATTTTATTGCCCTCGGTAGGGTGCCGTGGCATCACACAGCTCACAGCAACCTCCAACTCCTGGGCTTAGGCGATTCTCTTGCCTCAGCCTCCTGAGTAACTGGGACTACAGGAGCCCGTCACAACGCCCAGCTATTTTTCTGTTCTGCAGTTCAGCCGAGGCTGGGTTTGAACTTGCCACCTTCGGTATATGGGACCAGCGCCCTACTCGATGAGCCACAGGCGCCACCCGTGCTTTGAGTATTATATGCAAGAAATCATTGCCAAAACCACATCATGTATCCTAAGGTTATTCTGAGAGATTTATAGGGTCACGTCTTACATTTAAGTATTTGATTCTTTGTTAATTTTTGTGTAAGGGTCTAGTGTCATATTTTTGTGTGTGACTATTCTGTTCTTTCAACACCATTTACTGAAAAGATTGCCCATTCCTCATTGGATGGTCTTGGTACCTTTGTTGAAATCATTTGAACAGGGCGGCTCCTGTGGCTCAGCGAGCAGGGCGCCGGCCCCATATACCGAAGGTGGCGGGTTCAAGCCCGGCCTCGGCCAAACTGCAAAACAAAAAAATAGCCGGGCGCTGTGGCGGGCGCCTGTAGTCCCAGCTACTAGG
>CAUYON010087462.1:0-12850 GCA_963573935.1 Arctocebus calabarensis
TACCTGTTGGACTCTGCTTGTGAGGATAAATCTAGGAGATTTAAGGAAAGCATTTAGCATTATCTAGCATAAAGAAATAACAAAAATATGGTAGTTCTTCTTACTATATTATCAATACCAATAAAAGGATTTACATATAAATTTTAATTTAGAGAAAACACAGTGTGATTATTTTCTAAAGTGTGAGCTTGACAGAATTTTTCCAAGAGGAACCCATCTTATAAGATGTGACATGCCGGGCGGCTCCTGTGGCTCAGCGAGTAGGGCGCCGGCCCCATATACCGAAGGTGGCGGGTTCGAGCCTGGCCTCGGCCGAACTGCAAAACAAAAAAATAGCCGGGCGCTGTGGCGGGCACCTGTAGTCCCAGCTACTCGGGAGGCTGAGGCAAGAGAATCACTTAAGCCCAAGAGCTGGAGGTTGCTGTGAGCAGTGTGACACCACGGCACTCTACCCAGGGCGATAAAGTGAGACTCTGTCTCTACAAAAAAAAAAAAAAAGAAAGAAAGAAAAGAAAAAGTACTTACAGAAGATACACTCAGAAAGTTTTCTTACCTTGAATATACCAACCCAATCTTTTGGATGTGGATGGATATATGGAGTTAAGGTGTAATGACATTCCAGGTATGCATTAGGAAGGTAACTCTTGGCCACGTTTTGAAAGATGACATGGGCAAAGTTGGAGGTCTGCAATGGGACTTCTTGAAAGGATGTCATCGTGAATCTGAAACAAGTGATTTATACAAGTAAAATGATACAAACTAAGAATAAACTTATACTTTCAGAAAATACATAACATTTAATGCAAACTTCATGAATATTTGCAGGTCTTAATTATGGAAAATACATGCTTTTTAATCATTGGAACGTCTCCTTAAATATGTAATTAAATATAAAAAATACAAACTAATTGAGAAATAACTAAAGCAGTATGGCTCAGAAAGTTACACAGAGGCTAAAAAGTTGAAAAACTAAAACCCAAAATTCAACTCTCCTGGAAAACCTAGCTCTCTGCTTTTATACCAACCAAAAGCAATTAGAGGTGTTTTAGCATATACAATACCAATATAAACCAGCTGGCTCCTAGTAACAGACACTAAAAAGCAGAAGCAAGGACAGTTTAAAAGTATATTAGCTACTGGTCAATTAACTTTTCCTTTCTATGTAGAACCCTTGAATTTCATCATTTTCCTCCTACTCCATCCCATACCTCTCCTCTCAATAAGTTCTTGCATCCTATAACTGAAGCTAATTACATGTCTCTGTGCCTGTGTTCCTGCCCCAAGTTGTGATCCCCTGGACAAGCATTTCCCAGACTGAGTTACACATTAGAATCAGTAGGGGCAGGAGGGGAGGGAGGGGGTGCGTGGGTACAGTGGCTCACGCCTATAATCCTAGCCCTCTGGGAGGTCAAGGAGGGTGACTGCCTAAGCTCACAGGTTCAAGACCAGACTGAGCAAGAGTGTGACCCCATCTCTAAAAATAGCCAGGTGTTGTGGCGGGCACCTGTAGTCCCAGCTACTCAGGAGGCTGAGGCAACAGAATTGCTTGAGCCCAAGAATTTGAAGTTGCTATGAGCTATGACAATACAGCTCTCTACCAAAGGTGACAAAGTGAGACTCTGTCTCAAAAAAAAAAAAAAAAAAAAAAAGATGACTACTTTCTGTGAGTGAGGCCTGAGCACATCTTCATACAATATAGAGAACCACTACCCAATAACTTAAGTGTTCACTATTACCTCTCACTTATTTCCACAGATCACAGAAGCAGCTTATCTCCTTAGTACAAGCTTGTTAAAATACCTTAGATTATGCAAACAAAGTCTCTGCTAGTCTACTTGAAATACCTCAGTCTATCTGCTTGTCTCTACTTACAACAAATCTACCATTTCATTCTGGGTTCAATGATCATACCTTGATTTCTGGTCTCATGTACTCTTTCCACATATTTACTGATTAAAAAACTTATATTGGCCAGGCATGGTGATTGACAACTATAACCCTACCACACTAGGAGGCCAAGTCAGGACAGCTCAAGGTCAGCAGTTCAAGACCAGCCTGAGCAAGCATGAGACCCCTTGTCTCTACAAAACATGGAAAACTTAGCCAGGCATGATGGTGTGCACCTGTAATCCTAGTTACTTGGGTGGCAGAGGCAAGAGGGTCACTTGAGTCCAGGTGTTTGAAGATCCAGCAATATATGATTATGCCACCGCATTCTAGGCAGGGCCGAGAGCCCTCTTTAAAAAAAAAGCTTATTAAAAAATAAGAGTGGAGGGCAGTGTCTCTGGGCTCATGGAGCAGGGCACCAGCCCCATATACCGAAGGTGGCGGGTTCAAACACGGCTTTGGCCGAACTGCAAAACAGAAAAATAACCGGGCATTGTGGCAGGAGCCTGTAGTCCCAGCTACTCGGGAGGCTGAGGCAAAAGAATCGCCTAAGCCCAGGAGTTGGAGGTTACTGTGAGCTGTGTGACACCACAGCACTCTACCAACGGCGATAAAGTAGAAACACTTTCTCTACAAAAAAAGGGGTAAAGGGTCAACGAAATACATACTGTTGAAAATCTATTAGAGTCAATGAATGCTCACCAGGCACTGGATGGGAGATGAATGATGAAAGTGGATTATGCAAACTGTAAAACCCAAATGTTTTACATATTTTGTGCTCTAAGAAAAAGGAAATAATAGGATTTACTCCCCAAAAAGCAAATGCATCTACAGTATACATAAGAAAATATGACTGATCTTTTAAACTTGCTTCTGAGTCATTAAAACAGGAATCTCTGTAATAGTGGGGAAAACTGGGGCAAGATTTTTGCTAACCAAATTAATCTAACTTACTTCACAAATCTGTAAATACAAGCAAGCACAGCAACAAAACTCATACTTTACAAACTCAAACTCATATTATTTTTTTTTTTCAAACTCATATTATTAAGAAGGCTTATAGCTAAAACGATCTAAGACAGTCTGCTTTTACAACTGTTTCTTTTACTGACTTGTTTAAAATACTAAAGCAAATCTTTAGGATTTAGAAACAGTAAGCATTTTAAAAAACACCAATTTCTCTTGGGTCCTCTCTGCTTCTGTTATGGGCAAACTCCTGCTTTGCTGAACAATATACTGGACTTTCCATTGAGATGGTCAATCATGAACTTGGAAATCACTGTGGTAAAATACCAGGCTAGATGTCTGTCTGTTAGGCTCTCTAGGCCTGAGGTTTGCAAGGATTCCAAGGTGAAGAGTACATTTCATAGCAATCCTCCTTCACCTCTGCACTAACAAAACGGCTTTACTGAGCACCACCTGTGGCTCATTGAGTAGGGCACCGGCCCCATATACTGAAGGTGGCAGGTTCAAACCAGTCCTTGGTTGAACTGCAAAAAACAGGAAAATAGCCAGGCATTGTGGCGGGCGCCTGTAGTCTCAGCTACTCGGGAGGCTGAAGCAAGAGAATCACCTAAGCCCAGGAGCGAGAGGTTGCTGTGAGCTGTGTGACGCCACGGTACTCTACTGAGGGCAATAAAGTTGAGACTCTGTCTCTACAAAAAAAAAAAAAAAAAAAAAAAGGCTGTACTATGAGCTTGAGCCCAAGAGTTAAGGAAATTCTATCTCAGGGCAGTACTTAACTGTCAATACTCTCCACTTGGTAACCTAACACCTCCAGAAAAATAAAAATGTACCATTTACAAACACTGGATAACTTTGCCTAAAATGACTTAAATAGTTGTCTGAGCTTAACTGGGCTCTGGGGAAAGTCATGATAATAAATGAAATCACTAATAATAATCTCTCTTCAAATATGTGGCTTCACAAAAAAAAAAAAAAAAAGGCCGGCACCTGTAGCTCAGTAGCTACAGCACCAGCAGCACCAGCCACGTATACCAGAGCTGGTGGGTTGGAACCCAGCCCAGGCCTGCCAAACAACAATGACAACTACAAACAAAAAATACCCAGGTGTTTTGGCAGGTGCCTATAGTCCCACCTACTTGGGAGCTTGAGACAAGAGAATCACTTAAGCCCAAGAGTTTGAGGTTGCTGTGAGCTGTGACGCCATGGTTCTCTACCAAGGGCAACATAGTGAGACTCTGTCACTACTGGTTATGGCGCCAGCAACATACACCAAGGCTGGTGGGTTCAAACTCTGCCTGGGCCAGCTAAACAATGACAACTGCAACAAAAAAATAGCCGGGCGCTGGGGTGGGCATCTGTAGTCCTAGCTATTCAGGAGGCTGAGGCAACAGAATCACTTAAGTTCAAGAGTTTAAGATTGTTTGTTAGCTATGATGCCACAGCACTCTACCAAGGGCAACAGTGAGACTCTGTCTCAAATAAAAAAAAAATAAAGTTAATATGGATGAATGCACTGGAATATAACTACATCATCAATCAGTTTAAATAGAAAAATAAAATGTCTAATGCCCACTCCTCCTACAGATAAGAAATGAAATGAATAGATGAGTTTATAAAAATACTGGAATTCAATGAGAATGTCAAGGTCTCATGGGAGTAGAGAATTAAAGTGAAAAATCACTTCATCACCTTGTGGTAATGCCTGGGAAGTGTAGCTTCACTACCATCCTGAAGAAAAAAGTACAAACTTCACCTCAATTGGAGAGAAGAAATACAGCCGCTAGACACAAAGGGAAGTGGGGCAAGAAGTTTTACCATGCCAAAGTTTGCTTCCTGTTCTCTAAAGTACATCTCCAGAAACAGAAGTATAGTAAGTCAAGACTATTCAAGAACAAGTAAAAATTTTCCAGTCACCTATTAAGGAGCCAGACATATTTGGCTGGGAAAGAAAGTCTGAAATGTATATACAAGGTGGCTACAGTGTCCTCTTTCAAGTTTTCTACTCTAAAGTTGTAAACTGAGAATTCCTTTACATGTGTTATATTGTAAACTGTATAAAAGTCATTGGCCTAAAATCCAATTTTGTTATTTTGGCAATGTATTAAGGCCTAAAAAAAGATAATACATATCTAAAATAAATGTGTAGGGGGCAGTATTTCAGTGTTATCTTCATTTACTTCCTCCTCCTGGAACTTTTTCTAGTCCAAAACAGCACTGGCTTCCATGATGGTATTTTTCCAGTGGCTCCTGATACTTATTTTACTACTTATCAAAAATATCTAAGCCTTAGTCAACTTAGCAAAAAACCATAGGAAGAACTACTGTGCATTAAACATGTAAAGTTGGGCGGCACCTGTGGCTCAGTGGGTGGGACACCGGCCCCATATACCAAGGGTGGTGGGTTCCAATAGGCCCGGGCCAAACTGCAACAAAAATATAGCCAGGCATTGTGGCAGGTGTGTAGTCCCAGCTACTCAGGAGGCTGAGGCAAGACAATCACCTAAGCCCAGGAGTTGGAGGTTGCTGTGAGCTGCGTGATGCCACGGCACTCTACCGAGGGCAATAAAGTGAGACTCTGTCTCTACAAAAAAAAAAAAAAAAAGTACAGTCAAATTAAGCTTTTTAATTTAGATAAACATTATATTTGCCAGGCCTAATAATTAGAATCCAAAAAGAAATGAGGTTATTTTGTTACATATGATAATTTGGCTATAGTGATTATATATATAAGTCCTTAAGTCCTTAACAGATACAGGTGCTATGAAGTATCAGCACTTATATATATTTTAAGTCCTTAACTGATACAGTGTCAGTGAAATATCTTGATGACTCAAAAACTCCACAGGAAAAGAAACAAGTTGTTAGTAATAAGGCTGGAGGTGCCCATAGCTCAGTGGGCAGGGTGCCGGCCACATGCACCGAGGGTGGTGGGTTCGAACTCAGCCAGCTAAAACAACGACAACTGCAACAACAAAAAAATAGCGGGGCATTCTGACAGGCGCCTGTGGTCCCAGCTACTTGGGGAGGTTGAGGCAAGAGAATCGCTTGAACCCAAGAGTTTGAGGTTTCTGTGAGCTGTGACTCCTCGTCATTCCACCCAGGGTCACAGCTTAAGACTCTGTCTCAAAAAAAATTTAGCAAAATGTTGGTTCATTTTGCTGTGCCGTCTAGACCTTTTCTGCATGTTTGAAAAGTCCCCCAATAAAAAGTCAGTAAAACAAAGAAATAAAACATTTATTAAAAGTCCACACATGATCTACAATAGAGACACACTGCATTTTAGCATTGGAACACTTTGTACCCCGTGTAAGTATAATGCAGGTAGTGCTTGATAGAGTTAAAGTTTCAAAAGTTTTCAGCTAAGAAAGTATAAATCTTTAAAATTATTTCCAAACTTCAGTACAGACACACCACACACACACACACACACACCGGTAAGAAAAAAATGTCTGGCTTTCAGGACTACTAACTATAAACAGACTTCTACTCCAGAAAAGTGTTACCATCACTCTTTCTGGGAGACAGAAGAAAAGCCCCCTGTCTACCAATTTGCACTCTCACAGATATCCTTATCTCCAAAACCCTTTACACCTGAGTGCCACTTCACACTGTCCAAATATCACCCATATCACCTATCTACTTCACATTTTTTGTAAGTTTTTTAAATGCTATGATTCTTGGCCCATATATATAAGGAGAAAGGGAATTTACTTTCTTTCAAAGGTCTGTCTGTGGCAAAATAAAGTTTAAAGCCAGAGGTACATAAAGCCCAAATTTTACATATCCATTTTTCCATACGATGAAAGCATAATCCAAAAAGCTTCACGTGAGAGGTAATTCCCCCAGAAAAGTATGATAAGGCAGGCTCTTTCGCAAATATTTAAACATCATTATAAAAGTTAGAACTTAGAATTCCAAAATACTATTTTATGGAAAAAAGTATTCACTGGTTAATTCTACACAGAGCTGCAATCATAATTATTGAATGTCATGACTAAAAACAAAAGACAACAGTAAGATGTTCTTTGAAGTTTGACAATGAGAGTTGCTCAACAACAAAAAAAACCTTCCTAGACGTTATTCCTAGCATAATCAATCAATCCTTCAAAAACTTTACATTACCCTAGAAAAGAACAAGAGAACGCCTGACCTCAACTCCTTCCCTATAGCCCAGCGCTTTGAGGACAATCAGCCCACTTTTACATAAAGGTTATTCAAAAGAGCTCTTTAAATGCTTTTGGAATTACGTACCAAGATTATAATTAGTAATTGTTCGCACAATTAGTAGAAATTTTACCATTAGCACAAAGCAGAGCTGAAAAATTAATATTTTCCTATCTAAATCCCTACCTTAATAGCAATTCGAAGCTGGTTTGTGAAACCACAAATCTAATCCCTTGTATGTACAGAGTCAAATGCAACTTTTTTTTTTTTCTGCAGGTTTTTTTTTTTTTTTTTTTGAGACATATTCACTACTCTCGGTAGAGTGCCGTGCGTCACAGCTCACAGCCACCTCAAACTCTTGGGTTTAAGTGACTCTCTTGCCTCATCCTCCCAAGCAGCTGGGACTACAGGCGCCCGCCACAGCGCCCGGCTATTTTTTCTTTTGTTGTAGTTGTCATGTAGGCCCGCGCCGGGCCGAACCCGCCACCTTCAATGTATGCGGCTGGCGCCGTAACCACTGTTCCCCAGGCCAAGCTATTTTATTGGGGGTGGGGGAGCGGTTTGTAGTTGTGATCGTTTGGCAGGCCTGGTCTGGGTTCGAACCCGCAGCTCTGGTGTATATGGCCGGCGCCCTAGTTGCTGAGCTACAGGCGCCGAGTCAATGTCACGTTTTCTAACTAAACTTTTTTCCATACGATGAATAATACTTCTCAAGAGGCTAACAGATACACACCATCTAAAGTCTATCTGTACATTCCCCAAGCGACGATCACCAGTCAGGACTTGTCCACAACTCGCACATCTGAAGGGTGTTTGGATGAACGGGGAAGGATTCTTTGATATGAAATCAAGCAAAGCCGAATACGCAAAGAACGCTGTTCCTCTCACCAAAGACTTCTTAAATAACCCCCGCCAAGCGCCCGGGCAGGAACCCTTTACGAACAGGTGAAACGCCTTCCACAGCCCGCAGAGGTCGGAGAAGTTGCGGAGCAGCTAACCCCGCCTGCGGCCCTCAAACGAGGGCGGCGCAGGGATCCCCGCCTCCTTCGCCGTCGGCGACTCCAACGAAAACAGCCGGGTTTCTCCGCAGAGGCCAACCCGTCCTTCCGGGACTCGACCTGCGTGTCGTCTCAAGCTGACCTACGCCAGCAGCACACGCCGCCCTCAGAACGGTCTCCCTAGACCTGCGCCTTGGCCACAAGGTTTTTTCTCCAGGGGTCACCCATGTCACGCACCCCCTCCGCCGACGAGGCCCCCGAACCTCATAGCTCCCCAAATCACCGAGGCCTATGCCGCACGCCGCCCCACCGTAGGGGGCGGCCACCCGTTGCTTTTCCACAACTCCACGAATGACCCGAGTTTCACAGCCCCGTCACAATCGCAGTCCGAAGGGAAGGTCTGTCCTCGGGAAGGAAAACCTCGTCACCACGGAGACCATTCCCGAAACCGGCCGGGCCCCTAGACTACAGAGCGAATGGACGCAGCACGAGCCCCCGAAGAGCTCCGGCTGGCGTCCGCCCCGCACCAGGCGCTGGGGCGGACCGGGGAGGCGCCTTACCCAGTGCGGGGGCTCCCGGACCAAGGGAGAGCATTAGACAGGCTACTGATGTTGATCCGCCATCAGCTGCTGAACCTCTTCCGTCACCGCCGCCTCCCTCCTCACACCGGCTACACCTCCCCTCAGAGCGTGGAGCCGGCGTACGTCACTTCCGCCCACGGGCGTCCCCTTCCGCTGTCGTAGCCGCCCCCCGCGGGTCCGCCGCCACGCCCCCTCTTCCATCAGTCCGGCAGCTTAGGGTTGTTGCCGCAGGACTCGGGACTGCGCCCAGCTGGCCTTCATTTCCTTGGCCGCTGCTTGTCTCCTGTCTGCTGCCTCGCCGCTTTCGCTCAACGACCTAACCACAACAAAAGAGTCCGTTTAGAGTTACATTTTTTAAAATCTTATTTCGACACACAAAATAAACTCACAGGAGAGTCAAGAAATTTACCAGCGATGTGGAAAGAGTAACTCTGAAACTACTGCGTCACTGCCTAGATCTTAAAGAGTCCAAACTAATCCACCTATTTTATAGATAAGCAAATAAAGAACCAGAGAAATAAAGGAAGAGAACCCAGGGATGGGGCTGCAACCTCTAAAATCCAGGGTTCTCAACTCCTGGTCTAGTCATGTAGTTTTTTAAAATACTGTTGACTGTAAAACCTCGGAGCCTAGGAGCTTTTCAGTTCCAATGTTCTCTAATTTTATTTCATCTCCCTCCAGCAGTGGCCTTTTCTACCCGCACTCCTAAGAGTTAACCACTTTTGTTGTCCGTATTATTTTGTGTGCATGAGTTTTGTCCCATGTTATTAAATTAAATTTCTTTAAAATCACTTTTGACTGTTAAAAACCTTATCTCACTATATTAGGCATTCAGTTTGAGGCTTACCTCCAAAGAAACATGTGTATGTTCTATCCCACTTCATATTCCTGTGCTGCCATAAAAGCCTGCTAAAATCTACAGTGTCACCAACGAAGAAAGGATGAATTACTTTGCATTAACGTTGAAGCACTTTCCAAATACAGAACATTCAAAGTCCTCTTTCATATATTTTAATCGTCACTTCCAAGTGCTTTGTAAGATAACGTTTGATAATACAGGTTCTCAACGTGTACTGGTCCATTTCTTATACATTGACATTTTTGAACTTGTTCTTGTACAACATATGCACATGATTATAGAATTAAGAAGAACCACTTAATCCTATGAACAGCAATTCTCTGGGGAGGAATCTGGAGAAAAACTATTACAAAGAACAGTTTACAAACCAGAGAACAAACTACCTTCTGCGTAAAACAAGATGTGGTTCCACAAAACAAAAGAAGGGTCAAGTTTTATAGGAAAAGTTCGTGCCCAAGGCTTCCAATTAGATTTGTTTATATAAATAAAGAATTAAAACTTGTTTAGTTCTGACTGACTGAATTCTGATTGGCTGATTCAGCTGAGCCCTGATTGGTTGAGGAAGGAGAACACTGATTAGTTGGTGCAGGTGTGTTGAAAGTCTCGGTGATGAAAAGGTGCTGGCTGGAAAATTCAGAGTACGTGTTTGACTCCTAGTGAGCAAATGGCCGTTTGCTTCTATTTGCAATGTAGGCTCAGTTACTTGGGCTCCATCTTGAAGGATTGGCTCTTTCAGGTTCGTGTTTGTTCACAGTACCAACTTCCTTATTTTGCAGATGAAGAAAAGTGTGAAAAATCAACGTAAGCAATCACTAGTGTTACTGGTAGTGACCTTCTAGTAATAGAAATAGCTGTGTCCCTTAAGAAATGTAAATGTAGGCTCCGCGCCTGTGGCTCAACGGGCTAAGGCGCCAGCCACGTACACCTGAGCTGGCGGGTTCGAATCCAGCCCCGGGGCCCGCCAAACAACAATGACGGCTGCAACCAAAAAATGGCTGGGCGTTGTGGCAGGTGCCTGTAGTCCCAGATACTTGGGAGGCAGAGGCAGGAGACTCGCTTGAGCCCAGGAATTGGAGGTTGCTGTGAGCTGTGATGTCACAGCACTCTACCCAGGGTAACAGCTTGAGGCTCTGTCTCAAAAATAAATAAATATAAATGTAGCAGCAAACTTTATAAGCACAATTTTTCAGAAATGTCACACTTTGTTTTAATCATATTGTGTATTTACATATAATAAATTTCTAATTGCTACCAATTTTCAGTTAATGAAATCAGGAACACCATATACATAATAAAACCATAATTAAAAACATTTTGTATAGGTATTTTTGTTTATTTTTAATAACTTCTTGAATTTTTAGACTTTATTTTTCCCATGAAGGATTTGTTTTAGAATTCTAATCTGTTTTATTCATTTTAATAATAATCTTTCACCTATTAAGACCATGATCCTCCCACCAAGATAAATGTATATCCTCTCAGTATTTAACCAAATTTTCTAAATCTAGCTCATTATATGTAAGGTAGCATATTATGACTATAAGAAATATGGATCCATTTCTCTTATTAAGAAATCTTTCTGGGCGGCACCTGTGGCTCAAAGGGGTAGGGCACCAGCCCCATTTTGCCGGAGGTGGTGGGTTCAAACCCAGCTCTGGCCAAAAACTGCAAAAAAAAAAAGAAAGAAAGAAAGAAACCTTTCTGGTAGATTGATTTCAGAATTCAGAAATTTTCAAACTTTTTTAAAAAGTGTACTTTACGTTAATATGACATCCCATGAAGTCTGGGGCAGACCTCATAAACAAGTTAACATTTTTTCAGAAACAATTATGAGTATCTCACTAAGTTGGACAAATAAACTGTATGTAGAATCTCCAGTTCAGATCAAGTTTCTCAGATCAGGTTTTGCCACTCTGTCCCTGGGTTCAGGTTAAGCCAAGTTTAAAAGACAAGTCAAAACAGGTTTTGCCACCAAATGTTAAGAAAACATTTAATTTTCAGAGCTTTTTGACTTTCAAAATGTGGAGTAAAGAATTGTAACCTATTCAAGGAATTACTGGGAAATAAATCACTGAGTGACCCATGATTTTTTCTGGAGCAAATACAATCACAAGTAGTTTTAGGCAGTTCTCCTGCCCTATGTCCTGTATTTTAATTAGGAAAATATGCTAACTGCTGACTATATCTAAGAGACACTACTATTTTTTTTTTTTTTTGAGATAGTCTTACTTTGTTGTCCAGGCTAAAGTTCATGGCATAATCATAGCTTGCTACAGCTCAAGCAATAGCTTCTGCCTTAGCTCCTAAGTAGCTTGGATTAGAGGTGTATACTACCCCAGGGTCTGGCCATGTTGCCAAGACTGGTTTTGAACTCCTGTCCTCAAGCAACCCTCCTACCTCAGACTCCTAAAATGCTGAGATTAAGGTGAGCCTTGTCATCATTTTCAAAATCAAGCATCCTTCCCTTTTGACCACAGCCCCCTATTCTTCTAACTTATTGAAATATGCCCAGTATGACTATTTTTGAACTCATCAGGATCTCTAATCCATTAAATCTTGTTTTAATACTTCCCTCAGTATCAAACTTAAGAGTCCATGGATGATCATTTCATTGACAATACTTCCAACATCCTAAATTCTCTTGTTTTCCTTCCTTTCTGTACAGACTCTGTGATCATCATTTGCTTTGACAATAAATGTTGTGTCCCGTAAAACTAAACAAAAACTTTGAAGTTAAAATTGAGTGAGTGTCCCGGGAAGTTTCTTACACTATCAAAAAAGAGTGACTATAATTTATGATATTGAGAACCAGAGCCTGCAGAGGTTTATGCTTTAGTAAGACCTTTGGCCCACCTACTCCTAACAGTGTTTTTTTGTTCCTTGTGCAACTGAAGGGTCACTAGAATGTAAATATTCTCTAACCTGTGTTCCTTATCTTACGGAGGAGAGTAATAGCCAGCACAGCTGTTTAAATTCTTAAGGCATTTGTGTCAACAAAATTCTTCTCTCTTGGGTGGTGCCTGTGGCTCATCGAGTAGGGCACCGGCCCCATATACCAACGGTGGCGGGTTCAAACCCGGCTTTGGCCGAACTGCAAAACAGAAAAATAGCCAGGCGTTGTGGCGAGTACCTGTAGTCCCAGCTACTCAGAAGGTTGAGGCAAGAGAATCGCCTAAGCCCAGGAGTTGGAGGTTGCTGTGAGCTGTGTGACGCCATGGCACTCTACCGAGGGTGATAAAGTGAGACTCTGTCTCTACAAAAAAAAAAAATTCTCAAAGACTGGGAGAGAAACGGAGAGAGCTTCTCTCTCCCCACTAGAATTCTCTCCCTCTACCAGGAGCCTTAGTGTTTTCTGTATTCTTTTCTGTGAATAAATTCTGTCTTACCACTAGGGA